>JAPYZO010009368.1:0-16413 GCA_030522905.1 Torymus flavipes | reverse complement strand
TTTCACTTCGTTTTCGGACTTGTCTTCTTATTAAACAGACTTGCGACAGTAACATAATTATCCAAGGAAACGGAAAATATTACGCAAGTTTAAAACTCTTCTACTTGCTTGAATTGTACCCTAAAATAAAACTACGAATTGTAAAACAAGACTTTTCAGAAATACATAACAAACAAACCTCTATTCTTGCTCTTTTTAAACCTCCCAACTCCATCACCCCCAAAGAATAAACTTCAACACACCTTACCCTAAAAACGCCAACCCCTTCCCCGGCACGAACTAACCCACCGAAACTACCCATCACCGTGGCACTCACCGAGAACCACTCGGCCAACGGCAGCACTATATACCTACCTCGAATTCCGAGCGCTATATGCTGCGCTCACGCATTATCCCCCGCGTATAATCTCGAGCCACGTCGCTGCCGTCGTCAATTTCGCATCAGCCGGCGATTATTGCTTCCTATTTTGCCGCGGCGACGCACATAACTCCGCGGGGCCGTAAAGCACGCGCGCGCGCGTTAATAAAGTATCCGGTCTCCCGAGAGAGCGAGCGGCTCTTGTGTTTGCGCGCTTATACGTGCCCGTCGGATTTCCATAAGGGAGGGGGGATGGCCGAGATGATTGTTTGAGGTTGAATAGGGGAGGCGGAGAAAGAGTACGTAAAGGGTTGGATTTGGTTTTGATAGGGTGATGGGTTTGACCGGGAAGATAGTAGTTTACGAGAGGTGCGGTATGTTTTATCAGCGCTTTTGGAGGGCGAATTGATTTTGACGGTAATGGGTGCTAAAAAAGCAGTTGTTCGTTTGGATTTGGTAATTTAAAACGTTCCAGTGGAGGGTGGAAAAATATATGATGTGACTGAATTATTCGTAGTTTATGTTCCTACAAAAAATATAGGTTTTATTGTAGTAAAAGAAATTGAAATTCTCAGCGCGTATCGTTTTCATTGCTGAAAAAAGAACACTTATAACTGCTCGAAAAGGAAAGACTTTTTTATGATCGGTATTTCGAAGAGATACTGCAGACGTAAGCAACATTCCTTCTGTATTTTTTTTAATGATAAATTTTGAAATTTTTGGCACATTGAGATAGGATCAAAATATAGTCCAGAAGGAATTAAGTAGTAATACTGTGATATAAGGTCAGACATCACGTCAGACGCGGAATCCCTAACCAGAATAGCCAAGAAAGACTTTATAATTGATTTATGAAGCACGCAGGTATAGTTTTACAACGACCTAGAAACGTAATTAAGCTAAATCGTATTCCAAATAATAACGTAGAATCTACTCTTAAAAACGGAATTCATGATACGTAAAGATCCTATCAATTTTACAATAATAAATAAACTTTTGTCACATTACTAGCAAACTTACCACGTCTCTGTACTTCAATTTCTAAAATCCTTAATGAAACATAAAGAAAAATATTTCAAGACCCCACCTACTTGCACGAAACTTTACAACCTCATCACACCCGTACACATTCCTCGCTAACCACCTTAGCCACCACTCGACTCTCCGCCGAAAAATACTCCCCACCCGTAAACTAAAATACCAACCACCTCCTACCAGCAATACTCTGCTCATACGACACATACACACACAGTGACCGCTCGTTTCCCATAAAAAGCCCGGAACGGAGATAAGCTCGCGTGACCGGAGAATTCGGGCGGAATTGCAGGTGACGAAGCTGTTGCCGGCGCCTTAAATTTTATACACTCGCCGTCGTGACGACGCGACCGGTTCTTTATTGTCAGCCGGCGAGTTTACGGGGCGCAATAACGCGCTCTTCTTAGTCCAGCCGGCTTAGGTGAAACGGTAAACAACCACGAGGGGCTTAGCTATGTATGTGCAGGGTACCGATGCGATTTGCGTGGGGGGGCGACGAATTGGAGTAGAAGTGTGTTCGTAAAGTGCGGTGGGACTGAGGCGACGGAGAATGTTAAGCCTTTAACGCCATGTGGATACCAGAGAATGGAGATATTTGGTTTTGTATTTCTTAGGTTTCTGGGTAGATAATGTCGTGGTTGGAGTGTGGCAGGTCTGGGGTCGTAATGAAATCGGATGTGAATATTGGTTGTGGTTAATGGGAGGAACTAGGAAAGGGATAATAAATATTTTTGTTACAAATGGTTACTGTCTTACATAAGTATTCAATACGATAGTCCAATACCAAGAATATTATCCATTTAGAACGAATTTTCTCTTTTTAACCCAGATATATCAAAAAACCTAAAAATCCCTAACATTTGCCATAGGACAACAAACGAGACACCCACAATACTTTTGAAACATCTCGAGGATATATCAACCCTATTGCGAAATCAGGCGTACAAAAGGACGGTAAAGAATTTGTCATCAAAAAAATGAATAGGCAAGCCGATACCCTCACCCTACTCGCACCACATTTCTCCCATCCCCGCGACTTCACGTCTCATTTCCCAAAACCTCTATGTTTTTTTCACCCGCAAACACAACTTGCGGAACCACACACACACCCCCTATTGTCCACAAATAATAAATCACCGCCTCTCCATCTTCTCCCCCCCCCCTAAAAAAAAATATATCCGCCTCGTCCGCGATGGCCAGTCGGCCGCGACCACATATATATCCTCTTTCTTATCCTCCTGCATCTTTCATCCCACGCCTACGTTCTAAAAAAATGAAAACCATCGTGCACAGCAGCTAAAACACATCCGAAAATAGAATTGTCGCAGTGTGTCAATGATAAATATATGTACTGTGCTACTGCTACACTTCTTTCGTACGCGGAATGAAAATGAGATGATCCGCAGAGACCGTAATATGAATAAACGCAGCAGCCTCCTTAAGAAAAACGAAGCCAGGAATAAGGGGCGCAGAGAAAGACAGAGAGAGAGAGAGAGAGAGAGAGAGAATGGACCGCGCGCGCATTCTTGGCGGCAGTCAAGCGAATCTTGTACTAAAGATCCTCTTGCACGTAGTTACTGCATCCTTGACGTTTTGTGCTTGCGAAGCAGCGAAGAGAGAGGGAAGCGCACACATGTATGTATGTATGTGTGGGTATGGGTACGCGAGGGGAGGGACGAAAACTTCCTTCGCTGCGCGTTTAGTCGAACGATAAAGTGCGCTTTGGCAAGCGAACTCTTTGTTCCCCTACACCCATCCACCCCTCCTTTTCTCCGATCTCGCTCGCTATGTGTCTCTCTTCGGGGGTTGCTTGGTCTCCAGGGTGGATGGCTCGGTTACAGCGGCTGTCCCGGTTATTATCCTTTTGATTTTTCCTTTTTTTTTTGTATGTATGTCGATTGCTGTGTTTCGTGGTGTTTTGTGAAAACAACGATGGAATTATCCGACTATGCGTTAGCCCACCATGAAATACATTACAGAAAATAAACGAGAGCTCTCGATAAAATAAAAATCGATACGTAAATGCTCACTCAAGCTTAATCGACACTTTATCTTCTCCAACATAACTTGTTCCACAGTTAATTTGCCACCATATGCAGTTTCCATAGGTCAGCAACTCACGGCAACTTTAATTACCAACTTTGCCGGCCACACCTTCCGATCTGATTAATCAGCTAAACCTGCGCACTCGCGCGACCACCCAATTACCTTCCCAATGAATTCATTTCGATATTACACACAGCCGTGGTTCGTATAATAAAGATAGGGCAACGGTGCGAAGATCACGGCGCGGACTAGACAACCAAGTCACGTATGTTTGCGCGGCCATAACCAGACGTGACTAAACGTATCCAGACGCCGGGAATGCGAAACCCAAGTGTTCGCCCGCACATACGTATACGCGGTAGTCTCGTGTTCCCGGAATTGTGACTGGTAAACGTCGGCGGAAATGTATTTCCGCGTTTGTCGAGCGGAATGGACTCTCAGCGCGGGGGCATCGTATTGTTTTTCGGCGGGAAGAGATTTGATGGGGTCGCGCGCGAATCTGTCTCTGTCTTCACGGTTTCCTCTTCTGTATTTGTTGTTCTTGATGTATTGGGAGAAGTGTTTGATCTGTTCGGTTACAGTAAACTCAATACAAACTACGTATTTTCGATAGTATTGTGTCTTCGAAATTAACATCTCAATTCATTTTTTAAAGAATGTACATCCAACACGTGCACTAAAGAGTCGCATACTTAAATTATAATTCTCAACGTTGTCACTTTATAGAAATCACACATCACAGCCATAAATAAATAAATAAATCATTCTATCCACAACGATGAATAATCATACGTACTCTTTTTCTCTCCCCCTATTCTTCATAAAACGGACGAGCGGCGAGATTTGCTGTTGGAGAAAAAACTCTCGCGCACGAACTTTATTGCTCCGCGAGAGGTCCTCGAATTTTAATCGGGTCGCGCGCACGCGGCCTTCGTTATCCTTTTTGCGCGAGAAGTTTTTTTTTCGGATCGAGGATGAGAGGCGGTTTAATGGATCGCGTCGTCAACGTATTTATTGGGCTGCTTCGTTTTTACTGATGAAGAGGGTAATGGAGTCGTTGTTAGATTTCTATGCTAAAAGGGATAGAGCCGTGGAGAATTGATAGTGTCTGAAAAAGAGGTATAGCGTGATTTATTATTTTTAGGCCGTGATTCATTGTGGGAATGATTTGGCGAAAAAGAAAAAAGTTTCGAATCACTCCAAATTAAGTTCGGGTTTAATTTTAGACTGAGACATATAACAGATGGATGGAGGTTGATAAATAGATCGCTGTACGAGATATTAAATTTATTTCTGTATAAAATACACAGTGAAATTTATTAAGGACGACGAGAGGTTACGTTGGGGATGACAAAAAAAAAATCATAGTCGATGAATATTGTTTTAATGTCGACTGATTTTTAGTAAATAAATATTAATGTCTGTTATAGTAGTTAGTAATGATAATGCAAATCTCATCAACAAATAATAAGTATGGCAATGATGATAGACTTTATCGTTACGTATGAATTCTACTATTATAAAGAGTAGATGGCTACATTAATTCGGAAAAATGTTAAATCAAACTAAACCATAATACTAAAATACTACTTTTTAAAAATCTTGAAATAAAACATCAAATCACTCTACAAAAGTCAATCCACACATACTCAACCACACACCCATCAGCGAAATTCTCAGTTCTCATCCCCGAAATGAATTACCGATACTCGGAAGCCCTTCAATTAACAATCGACCACTTCCCACCACTACCGTCCACTCGCGCACCCGATAGACTCGGCATTAATCTTCTTCCTCCTCATCCTCTCTCCTCGCTCTTTTTCCTCCTCTTTCCGAAAATAATGAGATCGCCCGTGGGATATAGGGCCACTCCCGAGCCAATTACTCATATCGGCCACCGCCACCGCCGCTAAATTCCCCCGGCAGCGAATTTTCCACCTGGGAATTTTTTAATCGCCCGCCCCGAGAAGTCGCCCCTTTGCCGTTCTTTAGAGCGGATATTTATCGCGGCGAATAATTGTAATTGTCGCGGGAGAGAGAGGGTCGCATATGTGTAAGCGATAATACGCGGACTACGGTTTTGTTTATGCTCCGTTAAGTTATACACGCGCGGGTGCGAGAATTATAGTCGCGGTGGTAATGGCAGTTTTTTGCAGTCCCGAATATAAATCGTTTCGTGTTTGTTTTGGCGGTAGTTTGTGTTAAAATAAGGGGAAATTTAGGAGAAGCGTAATATTTTCTGTAATATTTTAGTACGTATGTATAATCTAGTTAATTTTTGGTTGCTTATTTGGTCGAAATAGGTATCTTTGCCAATAAAACTAGTACCTCAAACTTATCGTTAAGACACGCCAGTTGATCGGAAAATTTCTTTTGACAGAAGGTCAAGACCTTTTTTTATACCAAATTAATTATCTAATAAGTAATTAAATACCGGTCTTCTTTCGTTATAAAATTTCGACCTACAAGAAAGCATTTACATTAACTAACGATCCATTTGTTGTAATTATATCAAAAATTCTAATTACACCTTCCATACACTTTATCACCTTTCTTAAATAAAAAATTCCTCTCATACTTTCCTCCCGGCATCTAATGAGCATATTCCCAATAAAACTCCTCTCTGCTCCTAGATGAATCATACTCAAAATTAGTTTAACGTCGCCTCCACCACGTTTCATTAGCGCGCGAGCAGAAAAGAAAGCCGTTCCTTAATTAAAATTAAACATTTTTCGTTCCACCAACCCTCCCAGTCTTGAAAATTAAGAAAAACAATTCCCCGCGCCCCAAACGAGCGCGAACGGATGAACGTAACCCCGAGGTGAGCAAAAAAAATGGAACGAAGGTGTGCTAAACAACGCGTGGCCGGCGGGTTTTTATTATTTTCAATTGCGAAGCACGTTTGTTAATTACTCGTGGAATGCCCCGGCGAAAGTATATACGAGGCACGTTATAAAGCGTCGCCTAATAAAACGCAAAATTAAATGGCTCGCTGCGAGCGAATATAGCCTGTGTACAGAGAGAGGAAAGTGGAAAAATATTGAAAAAAAAGTACGTTCCTGGTAGAGTCTACATTTTCGGCGATTGAAGAGCTTTTAATAAACGTCGCGCTCGTCTCTCTTTGTGCGTGATTTTTTCGGATGCGCGCGAGGATTGGATGCGACGGCGCTTTTAATGAAAGAATGTGCACGTGTGCGTTCAGGAGTATCGAGAGGAAGTTTCTTATACGTTTTTTGGGAGGATTGAGTTCGTGTGTGAACTTTTCGATGAAGCAGAAGCGTTAGATTATTTTTCGAGATAATGAAGTTTCTTCTAATTACGCGGCAAATCAGGCGTAATTGAATAAAAAGTGCTTCGCTAATCAAGTTCGTTAGGGGGAGTTGCATAATTATTCTAGTTGCATTTTGAGTAATTGATGATATTGAGTGCAAACTTAATTATCTGTTATTGCTAAAGGAATTCATTATGGATAAATGTTTTGAAAAACTGTTCGGGAAGATCGATACGTAATCAATTTTAGTGGTTTAAAAATTGAATGAGCTGCGTGCAAAATTTATTTCTGACAAAATAAATGTATACGTAGTAAAATATTTGCATTTTGACATGTTATTAATTTTAAACTTCATTTAAAAATACAATGAAGAATCAAACTTCGATATTTTCCACGAAATTTAAATTATGGTCCGTTATTACGCAATTTCGCTTTCGAATTGTTTTTCCCAATCAATGGGTCGTTACACAACATGTTTAACATTGATTTTTCTGGGTTAATTACCGGAATTTTCATCGGAGCTACAAGTGTTTTCCATTTAGCTAATTTATTAATTGAAATTCAAAATTAACTTTAATGACGAAACAGAAAATAATAACAGCCCCTACAAAAATTGCAATTTAATATCAAATCAACAAGTTTGCAGAATTTTATGCGGCGGACTATAATTTCTTCCGATCTTAAAAATTATGTGTTTAATCATTAACAAACTACATTAAAGTTTAATATCAATTTTTATCTTTTTTACGTCATATTTTATCGTAGAAATTATTTTTAATACATATAATCATTTTTTTCTTCTATTATGATATACACATAACAGACTCGAAATAAAAAACTCAATTTATCCCTTGGCAAACAATGTAAGACTAAAAAGGGACAATGGAAGTTCTCGTAAGCATTTACCTCTCAATCCCAGCACAATGGCCGAGGCAGCGACCGAGAGGCGATTTACTCAGATTCCAAGATTTCGCGGCACGCGTGCCGAAATTTCGAATCCTTCTTGTAACAACGCCGCGCTGGCTCTTTTCATTCAGCCCATTCTTAAACCGATTATTTCTGTAGCCGTGAACACCAATCCGTCCTGTCTAATTCGAAAATTCCACGATAATACTAGTGGAAATCCGATTTTTCTTCCATTATTCTCCCTCTTCGTGATATATCATGTCCTTGACTTTCTTGGTTTATACACGTCGAGCGAAATTACGCGGAGAGTTGAAAATTTTGATTTAAGTTGCGAAATAGTAAATTCAGAGAGAGAGAGAGAGCGAGCTAGCGACTTGTGTATGAGATTATTATTGCGCGCGGAATTAATATTACGAGCCGCAGGGACTTGATGCTGGAGTATGAGGCAACATAACTGATGCGCGTAACTTTTTGAAAATTTTATGAGAAAAGTAAGAGTTTATTTTTAAAGAAAAAAAAGGAAAAGTTTTTATTTATAAATTAATCCGCTTATGCGTAAAATATTGTAGCAAAAGCTCATTATATTTTAAGCGCGTATATAAGGTAGTTTTGAAAATATTTATTTATAAAGTCAGAAGTTTATGAGGATTAGAAAGGATTTTATGAATGTTTAATTCATTTTACTGCAAAATAACTTCAGAACTGAACTGTAAAAAATAAAATAAATCTAATTGAAATACACAAAAGTTTGAATCAAAATTTAAAGATTCAAATATGAAATTTAGAGTTCGGAAGTTTGAAAAATCAAAAAGCTAGGGGCAATAATTTTCCTAAGTTTAAGAGCCACATCGTTCTTTATAAAAGTATGTCACCTCAACTTTTTAGCTATAAAGCTCTGTGATATTTTCTCTATTTTTATCTTTTGATATACGTTATCTTCAATATTATCTTAAAATTATTTAAATTAAATGGATCTTAATTTGAAAGTAAATAAAATTTATAAAATTAGTATTTTAAAAAAAGAGTTTTTCTGAATAGAGAAGAAAATAAATCATCTTTCTTCAAGATACTGCTCATTGGTAATATAGTATTGTAATGATAAGAACAAAAAATTAACCTAATGAGCGTCTATGAACATCTTTTGCATATCTCTGAAATATTCAGAAAAAGTATGGTTATAGAAAAGTATAATTATGTATGCTCGAATACTTCTAGAGTGGCTTGGTCGATTTAACAGTATCTGTAATGATTCATTATTTCTGTTTCCTTTGAAAACATCCCAAAAAATATTATTTCCTGGACTATTAAAACTTATTTACATCAAGTATCACTTGTTTCTTGTTTTCAACAAACTATTGCTTCTTATTATATCACAAACCAAAAATTTAAACATTTATTCTTTATTTATCAACACTATTCATCATTAAAAACACAAACTATTTCCACAAATCATCCGATCCCTCGACATTTACTGTCTTTCCTCTGCAAAAGCTTTCTCTCTTTATCTCCTTCTCCCTCTCCCTCGTGCAACGTTTGCCCCGGCACGTCTATACCGAGGCGCGAGGCGTTCCACAGCGAAGATTTTCCACCTCTGAAATTCAAAGTGCCCGCGCACGGAAAATCCTCGCGGGAACGCGCGCGAAGAGAGAGAGAAAAAAGGAGGAGAAAGGCGTATGAAAGGCGCGCTCGCGAGCTATCGGCTTTGTCCCTCGCTTCTCCCCGTCGGCAAGGCGAAAATTCGCCCTTAATGACCGTGATTTCGCTCCTCGAGAAAGAATTAAAGAGCAGGATAATTTCTTTGAGCGTAAAAGGAGTTGAAGATGTCGCTGGTTTGGGTGAGCTTAGGCTTTTTTTTGACAGAGAAGCGGAAAAGTGAAGCGATTCGGAAAGGAAAACGAGCAAAATTAGCGTAGTTTAAGTTTATTGGTCCGTGACGTTTTCTTAAAAATTTAAAAAATTGTTGATATTATTTTTGTTTGAAAATCTAAGAAACTTTACTAATATCGAGGATTTTTATTTACCAGAAAATCGACTGATGTATTTTACCAGTTCCAAAAATAGCTTGTCGTATAAAATTGATAATTGAATGAAATGTATACAAATTATTCTATAAATTTCTTAATTTTTTGAAAAATCAAACTTTACTTTTCGTAAAATTTCTCTATAGTCTGATAAATTGACAGCGCATAGACAGTTTTAAGAATTCTTCAATGTTTTTTTAACGATAGAGAATATATAAAAGGCTGGAAAAAGAAGCAAATCGGAGAACGCGGCCTTGAAAATAGTTGGCAGAAACTTACAGAATTTTTGCTGTTTCTTTGCCGAAGAAAGCGAAACGTGTCCGCGTAGTCGTGTCGCATTGCCCCGACGATTTCGTAATTTTCCGGATGGATGGAGAGGATTTTATACTTCTCCTAGAACAGAAAAATGGAAGTTATTCCTTTTTCACCGTCGGAATGAGATTACCGAGATTCGTCGTTTATTTTTTCGTAACAGCAAATATAGCTTTAACACTAAACGACAAATTTCGTTATTTGTGTTATAAAATAACTGGAAATTCCAAGATTCTTGAAACTATACAAACTTAAATTTAAGAGTTTAAAGAGAAACTTTAAAGCGAATAATACACTCTTATTGAACTGAAGAGTACAATAGTATCATTTTTCTTTAAAAATATTCTGCAGCTGCTAGGAATTTGTGAAACTTTAGTTTCAAGCTTGCACGGACCATCTAATATAAAACTACGAAAGTTACATCATTAACCATGCATTCAAGACAATTCGCGTATAAACTTACAATTCTTGCCATTGAATCTTACACAACTTTCTACTTCTTGCTCTTGAAAAATTCATCCAGTCGAACTTTGCCTTTTCTTGCAAAATACCGACCTTTAAGCTCCGACTTTCGAAGTAGCCCCTCTAAACGCACTGTAAGTATCTTTAATTTTATAAACTAAATTAATGGATGAGGTTCCTGGACGAAGTAGATTAATGGACCCTGCAGTGCAGTGCGTGTTCGAAAAAAGGCAGCCATTAAAGGGTTTTTATTGCCTAATTTAACGGTCGCGGAGTAAACTTTTTTACGCTGGCTTCTTTCAACTTGGGCTGTAAAAGGTTACGAAGAAAAAGTATATATCTCTCCATGGTTATCCCTTTAGATTTGTTTAAATCTCGCGTTAACGGCAAACCATGATTTAACGCTCTTTATCCCCATTCCTTTGTATTGATTTATACCCCTTCTGCAATCATAAAATACTTCAGCACAAAAATCAATACTTTATATTCAACATTTTACAGTCACACACCTGTATAACCTCAATATTAACCGTTTATATATAATAAGACGAAACATCCCCCCGTCAATGCCAGATACTCACGGGGACATTCTCAATTCCATTAGCAAAACGAGCAAATCGTCTTCTCCTCCCTCCCTATACACTTCTCGTAACGAAATTGTTTTGAGTCAGCTCTCTCCGCGTCTTTCGATAAAGCACGAAAATCTAATTTATTTTCTTTAGACAGATTTCCTTTCTGGCGAACAGCGCGTTCGCGTACGGCATGTAACGAGCTCGCGAGGCGAACGTTATTCTTAAGTTATCGCGGGGCTTTTATTTTTGTTTTCTCTTCCTGTGCGCGCTCTCTGAATTTCTGTGCCCCGGAAGAAACGGGGAAATCCAATAACTGAACCGCGATACAGGGGCAAGACGTGGGTTACGTTCGCGGAAATTATGCTTCAATTAACCACTTGAAGTTGTCGATGTTTTGGTTGGAAATTGATTGTAAGGGGATTTTCTGGTAGGCATTGTAGAGTATCGTTCCAATATCAGTTTGTGTGTTTTACGTTTAATTGAATTTTGGCGAAAGTTTATGGAAACGCTAGATTTTTTTATGTCCCGAATTTGAATTTATCTTGAGACAAAGTGTTTCAGTCGGGGATTTAACCAAGAGTGAGGATTAAATGTTCCTTTAAAATGGTTAAGAACGGCGCATTTAAGAAAATGCTTGTCTGGCTATATCCGACACTTTCCACTTTCTCGTATAAGGCATAAAGTGAAAATAGACTAAGCTTTTTCAAACTTTCTTCCAGTTCATAAACCCAGATTTTTTGAAAATTTCAGTAACGTCTTGTTATTAACAATTTATCCTCATAAAAAATTTAATGTTCTGAAAAATTATTATTAAATCTAACACCTCATCGCGTATTCGCTCATTCTAATCCAGCCGACCTTCATCGCGCCCACTTTCAATCTCCATACTGCAGCCGAAAGCGTTAACGAGCTCGCGCGCGCCTCCGCATTATAGATAACCCATCCCCTGTGGCGCTGCAACGGCGGCTATTCATAATCTCACCACCGAATTTAAAGATATCGCGTGTATAATAATCGACGGCTCCGAGAATATCGTAAACTTCCGGATTATCGGCGCGCCTGCGGTACCACGCCAAGGAGATACGGTAATGTCAGGCTGTGTCTTGTGTATACATTTGCTTGGTGGCTTTTATTGAGAGGGGGATGTGTAATGGATTTGGTTAATGAAAATGTTGGAGGTGTGATTTGATGGTCGATATTGGGTCATGGGTGCGGGGTTGATATTGGTCGTAGAAGTGTTGTTGGGTGTAATGTGCTAGGTGATAACGGATGTTAGGTGAGGTTGTGGTTGTAGTAAGAGCTGAATTATTTCGTAGCAATAAATATTAAAGTTGAAGTCGTAAGTGAAAGTGTTATAGCAACATTGTCTTCAATACGCCAAAGATAATTTAGTCCTAATTGCAATTTGGAGATTGAAGAAAAGTAAGTGTTGAATTACATTAAAATTATACAAGGAAGTTTTGCTTTTATAGGTCAGTAAATATGATCTGCTCTGTTTTTATTAGAAAAATTTCGGACCATTCAAACAGCGCTTCTGTAACCTTATTAATTCCACGAGTCGACAGAAATAACACTATTATATTCAACTACCGTATATAAATCACCACCAACCAATTAACTAAACTAATTGAATAAATTCAAACGAAAAATACCCTTCTGCAGACAAACAAAATCCAGCAACCTCATCAAACTTGAAAAATAAAAAATATATATCCTGTGCCTCCGAAAAAAAGCTTCAAAGTCAAATACATATACCCAACCCACTGAGGTGTCCGTATATGCAGAGCGCGAAAAATCCGGCAATTTCCGTGACAAAGCGAACAAAGCCTCTCTACAAAAAAAGAATAATAAAAGAATTCCTTCGTTACATCGGCTCGCACCCGCATATCGACTCCTCTGCACCGTCGGATAATATATCCAATATTTGCATAAAAAATACCTCCTCTGTCTTTCTCTTTCTCCCTCTTCTCTTCTTTTCCCCGGTGTGTGCTTACCTCATTGAACGGGAGAGCAATCTTGACACACACGCTCTTTTCTCCGCTCGCATTAGCCGGGATATATATCTCGAGCGACTGCGCACACAAGGGAGAGGAGGTGAATTATTTTTACAAATGCAGCCGCGATTATTCACCGGAATGATGGATCCGCGTCGTATACCCTTGATCTTTCCTCGGGAGAGGCTTGACAAGCTTTCGTTATCGCGGGAGGGAATGGATGCCGCGTAGTGTAAACTTCGTTTGTCTGCGGGTTTGCAGAGTGAGAGAGAAAGTTTTTGTAGGCGGTGTCGGAGCTTGACTTATTTGGCTTGTTAATATTGCTATCTAGAGGCGGTGGCGAGACTAATTGTCTTTCTGAGAGAATAAGAGGATGATGAATGCTAAGTGGGTGGGTGAAGCGGTTTGGAGATCGAAAGATAACAGGGTTAATGGTACGGATTGAGTGGGGGGATTTATTTTGAAGAACATTAATAAAATAAGGAAGGAATGAAATATTAGTATTTATTCTACTTTTAGGTCGTTGGAGAAGAATAAATGTTAGTTCTGTGAAAAGTCATGTCATTAAAATAATGAATATTTTGATAGTCCTTTATTATACTCAATTTGATTACACTTCGAATGTTGATATTTTGACTGACAACGAGTAACAATTGTTCGTCTACCAAAGTACCCTTTTATGCCCAATCGTAACACAGTGACATGTATCTTTGGAACCCGTTTCCCCTTCATAAATAAAAACATCGTCACCGACCACGAGGAAAATATACCAGCAGCAAAGAAGAGCCGCCACTCTTCGAGTCCATCTCAAACATTCTCGCAGACGTAAGGAATAGACTAATAATATTTACCTTGTAGATTACATTAACCACATTCACAAGGGTAGAGTACGGCAGTAAAATGAAAAGAAAATAGACGATCGACAACGGCTACACACACACACACACACACACACACACACACACACACACACACACACACACACACACACACACACTCATCTGCAAAATTGTATCGTAACAGCTGAAGTTAATTTAGCTTCTTTGTAGCAAACTGCGCGCAATTCGATTTGCCTCAAAGGAGAGGAGGTACATCGTAGACTGTACGGTAATGGGGGACCACGACGACACATTAACATACCTAATGAAAGGGAAAGAACCGAAGGCAAGAAGGCGGAGAGCAGAAGATGAAAAAGGGAGAGGGCGTAAAGGAAACGGGATTACGGGGTTTTGGTCGTGTTGGAATGGTTGCCTGACCTTTTAGTTAGGTGCTTTTCTTTTCTCGGATGAAATGCCGGAGTAGTTGCGTGGAAATTGCGTGATACAAATGGGGAGGAGGTGGAGATTTTAGGAAAATGAAGAGTTGCATACTGTACGGAGGTAATATAGAAGTAATATAGAAACTAGATGGTGCTCAACCGAGAATAAATAATAAGAGATTATATAAGAAGTAGTTGATACATTTTTCTTTAGATTTACAACATACAGCTAATCCTCCATTATACTATATCAGATAAACGATTTCTAAATCCAAGCATCAAATCGCAACCACGTTAAGAATTTACTGGAAAATAAACAAACCAAACTGCTTCCCTGCAATAAAATTAAGAAATGATTCAAGTAACCCCCCGTTTCATCTCCTTGTCGCCATCGAGTTGCTGAAATAGCTTTCAGTACCATTCAATCTAAACACTTCCTTTCCCCGATACAATACTTTAAAAGCTTTTGTGCATTTAAATACGACGATGGAGGGGGTCCGGAAAAACCATCTAAACGTCCCGCTCGCGCGCTCTGATAAACGCGCTTGAGCGGAAATTTTGTTAAATCCCCGATTTATACTTCTCTTTCTCTCGTTTCTCGACTATCGAAAGGAATCTTAGTCCCGGGCCATGAAACTTAAGGTCAATACGAGAAGCCGTATATTTACTGGCTATAAAGCGGCGTATCACACAATCCTCATAACTTGATAGTCGAAGAATCGTATTAGATCTAGAGCTCGCGACGCCTTTTCTCCAATGCACCGTAAAGAAGATTGCCGCCGATAACTGCAGAGTAGTAGTGTCAATTTATGTTGCCGGCAACCGTTATATGTGCGACCTCCGACACGGCAAATGTATATAGGTGCACGGTAAACGCGTCAATTATGAGTTTATTGGCCATGATAAGGAACGCTTAAGCAAATCTTTCTCTCGCGCTCTCATGAGGTAGCGATAAAGGAAAGCAATAGCTTTCGTATAGGTTTTAGAGAAATTATATATACGACGCGAGAATTGTTTCAAGGCTCTACGCTGAAATATGCGCGGCGAGTTTTGATTTTCTATTGTTACACACACCCCCGCGCGTTGTGTTTTTTTTTGCACAAAGAGGAAGGCAAATTAATCCTCGTGACGGCCGCACGATGAATATTTCATCACGCCTTCTCTTCTCCTTGTGTATACATCATCATATAGTGATTCGTCAAATATTCCATGAGCCCAGAGACTTGCAACGTGCAAAATTTAAAGGCGCTGCCCCTTTTTGCCTATAACCAATAATAACCGCGCGAGACGAATATATTGCAAAAAGTTTTCTACTCGCGGAGAATATTTAAAATCCCTGGTGACCTCGATACCTCGTTAATCAAGACACACACACACACACACATCATCCTGCGCCTTCGATATGTTACTTTTCGCGGATGCTAAATCATCTCTGCTCTCCAGCACGTGGCGTCAGCTATTACATTCCGCTCACGCGCGCCGCTCGTCATTTCGACACTACCTGAATAGAGTCAATTTGTTGAATGGCTTCGCGCGCGCGCGCGCGCTCCTCGTATATAGCTACACACGCACGTCGTATCGGCATCAAATTTCCAACAGCAATGCACACGCATGACACGATACATAACGCGACGCGTTACGTCTTCAATTAATTAACGCGTCATCCGCTGTGCGCGGAGAGTCGTTTTCAATTTCGCCCCGGAAAACAAAAAGCCACAGAGAGAGGGATTCTAGAATAGTGGTCTTAAAAATAAAGGCGACCGCAACCGCGCGTGCGAGCGGCGCGGGATAATCTCAAAGGAGCGGGGCGAGGGCGCCGGAAAGGGGGGAGGGGGGTCCCGGGGGGGGGGGGGGGGGGGGGGGGGGGGGGGGGAGTGAAACCAAGAGCAAGAGAGAGAGACAAACGATGTACAGCGCGTGTCGACGGGCGAAACGATCGCGTGGCTGGCTAGAGAGAGAAAAGAGAGAGAGAGCACACATATATACATATAGAGCTAGCCCTGCGGCTCTCTCTCTCTCTCTCTCTCTCTCTCTCTCTCTCTCTCTCTCTCTCTCGAGGAAAACTAGGAGTGGTGGCACATCATCGAGGAAAAGCGGGGCTGGGGAGGGGGCGGCAAGGACACGCGAGCGAGCGAGACGGATTTTCCTAGGATAGCCATCGGCTGTGTGTGTATGTGT
>JAPYZO010009357.1:0-13406 GCA_030522905.1 Torymus flavipes | reverse complement strand
AAAGGGGTCATAATTCAAATTTTTTGGTAGAGGAAGCTCTATAGTGGTATCAAATAAAGTTTGTCTACAAGTTACCAAGAAACACATTTCTGTACATGTTTGTATTCTAAAACTACTTTTATAGTTATTTAAGATAGCTAAATTTTTTTTTATATTATTAAGGAAATACGTTATTGAGTTTACAAATTAGATTAGAAATTTTATTCTGATGGTTTTAAGTTAATTTCAAACTTATTTTTAGTTTTGTTCTATTTTGAAATACATTGGTTTATAAACTGATAAGACATTGGTTTATTAATTTGTGAAAAATGAATTATGTGAAATTTTCGTTGTAAATATTACTAGAACTTTCTAATAGCATGCCGTCAAGCAATGTGAATAAAAATTTCACCCTCAAATTAATACTGGCAGCGGGGCATAAAATTATTTTTTTTACGCGCGAATGTACTCACAGTTATTCTTAGGTTAGAGCTTAGTACAGGACAAGGGTAAGTTCGTGGGCAGCACGATTGCGGCTTTTAAATCTCTTCTTAATTAACGATGCTTCCGGCGCACGCGACGATTGATTTTTCACGGCTAAGCGCGTCAGCCCACCTGTATATTTATATACACGTACGAGTCTTAACACTTGTGTGTGAGCAACTTTCGAGGACAGCGTTATTCGGTTTATTCACGCCCGCGGTCCTCGGGGAAATGTAGCTGAGAGGAAAAATAATTAAAGTTAATTAATTCTTATTTCTTCCGCTGTAACCGCGTGTAAGGTGTTTGAAGTAATGTTTGTGCTTACAATTTATTCTTTTGACAATATATACTAATGATATGTTCTGCGAATCTAATAATATATGACAAATTTATCCCGAAGAATATTGTTAACTATTTTCAGCTTACATAAATCATTTCGATATTATCTTATAATAAGTATCATTTATGAGAAATTCAAACGTTTCAATACAGATCAAAATAAATAAAATTTTTTCGAGCGGTACACTTGCCCAGGTTTTTGTTGGTTCTCTGGACCATTCTGAATATAAAACAACTCATGAACATGCGGAGGATCAGGTAGCATCTTATTTTTAAATAATGTCTAAAAAGGTCCCTTCTTCAAACATAAATCATTTCGTTAGGAAGAGTCCGCACATAAATGTCAAAAAAAGAAAATAAAACTAGAGAAAGCGAGCTTTCATTTGCTCTTTACAGGATTAAAACAATATTGATTATTTCAAAAGCTAGGGTAAGTGTCTCGACTTGTGTTCCTCACATGCATTTTATATCGACACTAACAAACAAATTGTTCATCCTTCAAATTGAACAATCTGTGCTTATTACTTAATTAAAGAATCCAAATATAAAACAGCTTATAAAGCATGCAAGGGTATATAATTATGGAAAATTTTAACTTTAGTCTTTTTAAACTATACTGTTTATTTTTTTGATAACAACAGTTAATTAAGGCTCACCCAACTTCTGGCTGGTGGAAATTACATTTGCTACAAAGGCTCTTGAAATTCTCGTGAGCGATCAATCTAGTTCTTGGAAATTTATACCCATTTCAGACAAAAATTATCTGTAAGCTGAACGCGTGGGTTTCGCCTACGTATCTTGTTTTAGCCGGGAATGTAGGTGGCAGCGAAACATCTGCATATTGTTGACCTTCCATTCAATTGATTTCTTCGTACCTGACCAATGCATTGCATGCAAACGGAATTGTACCATCCGAAAATATGATCTGAATATTTTAAACTAGATGTAGTTAAAATCTAATGAATCACTAAAAGCGTTACTAGAGGCATTAATGACAGAAAAGGTTGCTAGATTTTTTTCAAGTTTAGAAGGTTTCAAAGTTAGAAACAATATTAAGAAATGTAAAGACAAAAAGTATACTTTTTTTAAAAAGAAAATATCTGCCTTTGTCCTTCGATGATGTGCGAATAATTGAAATACCGTATATATATACATATGAAGCTCGGGACGCGCAAGCTCCGTTGCCCCTTTCGTAAATTTCCGCAACTCGCGCTTTGTGCATCACGCATCAATGTCCATCAAAAGACGCTCTTCTCTTCTCTCTCTCTCTTTCTCTCACTGCGCGATAAGGCGCGTGTATCTGCATGCAGCGAGCGCGCGCGTCCGTATCGCGGTGTACAGACGCGTAGCCCGTATACCTGCGTGGTATATTCCGACCTTGCCCACGCGGTCTTCCCCCTGTTTACCTTTGAGAACCGCCCTGTCGCTCACGGCGATGGCCGAGCCCGGCACTGATAATGTGCGCCTACGTCTCCGTGGGCGTACGCACGGAGGTGTCGTGTGAGTTACGTAAAGAGCTGATAGCGTCACGAGTTGCGTGTGCATATACGTATGGTGAGGCTTATCAATTCGTAAGGGCGCCTTCTTACCTTTCCATAGATCTATTGAGTTCACATGGGCCACATTGAATACCTTTTATTTTTTTTTAAATTTCAGTTATTATAAATTTATACGAACGTGTGAAAAGCATAAATATTTTAGCAGCATGTCTGGGTGATAGAGTTGTTGACGTGAAAACTTTCCTGTATCTTTCTTCTTCATCCGTTGGAAATTAAAAAATGAAATATTCAGATAAATTACTTTTATCTTGAAACAACAGACAGTCAACTTCTTATTTATTGTTTAATCAGAAAATATGTAATCCGATTAAAACTATAGTTAATTTATATACCTAGAAAAATTATTTAATCCACGTTTTATACTTATATATTCCTGTATTTGTACCCAAGGCATATTCATACACTCTGATATGAATCCCCCTTTCTCTTGAAATGTTATCCCTCCCCTCCCTCACCTTATTATTTCCTCTAGTTTTCTTAATGAACATAATTTATCAGAGTCATAAATATATATTAAGTTATATATAATTGAACGTAGAATTGTTCGTCGATTGAATTTCTGTTATGAAAGCTATGTTTTTTCGTTCTTTTGCAAATTAAAATTTTTGGTATTGTCTGTATCCTTGCGGTCCAGACGGTTTCACCACGTAGTGCTCCTCGTGTTCGGTACTTTGTACGCAATGGAGATATGAAGCACATTGTCTTGGGGAATATAACAACTCAAATCGCGGCCTTCTATAGTTTAATTTTAAATCTAGTATGCGCTTTAAACTTATTTTTCCGCAAAAAGCCTTTAAAATTAAATTTTCACAAATCTCTAATTATCATTATCATCTGAATATGATAAATATTAAAACGTTATAGTTTGATTTTTCTTTATACGTTAATATAATTAGCGTTTAGCATTCTTTACTGTAATAAATGTAAGTTTCTGATCATAAAGTATAATAAGTTTATTTTAGTTTAAAGAAGATGGATCGATTCAAGCAGCATGAAAAATTTTACGATATAAGTTGTACATAAGTTTGATTGATGAAAGCACTCTCCACGCAAGTACTTGAATTTTTTTTTTAAATGTAAAAATTTTTAGTAGAATAAATTACATTGTAATAATTATATTATATGCAATTAAATGCTGTATAGGGAAGTTGAATTTTTACAATAATTGCCCAAAGTAAAAACAATCTAAAGCGGTAACAGACAACCTCAAAATATCAGCACTTGTTTCTGTGCTGATCACCTTCCTAACTCAACGATCAGATTTCCCAAAAGATCGCGATGTTCCTGTAATGGACGGCCTGGATGCCCCCTCGCGTAGCAAAGAAAAAAAACGTCGACAGCCTTATTGCCATCGAGTGGTATATATAGGTATATACGCTGCACGGAGACAACGTCAATTCGGCTACGCCAGTGACTCTCGAAAGGAGCTGAAACAAAGGCTATAGAGCCCGATGCGCGGCCCAAAGTTGCGCGATCTTCCGCCGCTAAAAGGGCAAAACAACGACAACGAGGAGGAGGAGGAGGAGGACGACGAGCTGCCTATTACCGGCGAAGGGAGCCAGCAAGACAACTGGATCCTGTGCACGCGTCGGGCTAGCAAGGGCGGCGGCCTTTGTTTGAAGCTCGCGGCGCTAATGGAGAAATCGATATTAAATTCGCAAATGTATCTTTGGCGCTTTGCGCGTTATGTGTATGCTCGTGTACGCCGGTAGTAGCGTATACAGTAGCGGCGCGCTCAAGGCCCCGACGCTCCGCTGCGTGCAGTTCGCGTGACGCCGGCAATAAAACGAGCTATGCCTAGCTACCCCGCGAGTGCTGGGGCGCGCGGACACAGCGAGTTCGACCCCGCGCGTGCGTTGCCAGCTAACACGCCAGGATTCGCCTGGCTACTCGCTGGAACGCGCCGCTCGTTTGTGAACATTACAAACTTGTATATATATTACTTCGTTTATTTTTAATAACAATAATGCACATCTCAATTCGAAAAATTGATTTTAAGTTTTAGGAAAGTAGAGGCCAAACTTTATAATTTACTTGAAACGTCGCAAAGTCGGGCGACATTGGAAATCAATATTATAACCAACTTTGAACATCGGTAATTTTAATTACATTTAGATACTAGTTTGAAAATGTGAACACAACAAATTAGGTGGCTTCTCAATCAACCCACTCTTGTATTAACGTACGCGAAATTTATTTGACTGTATTGCACTATATCGAAATTATAGAGAGGTCGCATCAATTCAATAGTTCAATATTTGTTTTGTATGTTTCATTGGGGTTTTTAACATAATTTCGATGAATTACACTAATTGAAAGGAAACTGAAGTTCAAAATTACTTTATGAGGTATGTGCAGTTCCGAGAAGACGATGCTTTTACTTGCGTAGGAGCTTTTTTCTTCTTTCCCGGAATTTCGAGGCATATTTAGACGAGGAAAAAGTCGAATCAACTAGAACACTCGTGTTTGAACGGCACATTAATTTTTGTTATGGAAATTTAAAATCGAAAAAATGGGCAAATAACTGTCACTGATGTCAATGTTATAAACTCTCAAAGGCGCGAACAAATTTGAATCGCTGAAATAAATAGAACCTATACAAAGTTACGAGCATTTGAAGCAGTTACAATTACAAGGTTTTGATCATCTTTTATTGTTTTTTGCTATTTTCAAATGTTTGTAACTTTGCCCGATTTTAAAGATTCTAAGCTTAAATTAAAGTACTTTTTTTCTTCTACTTTAATTTTCTTTCCATTCAAATTGTTTGTGCCTTTGGAAGCGTAATATTAGTTATTCATTAGTGACGATTCCCGTCCATTTTTCTTATTAAATTTCTATAAGAAAAATTGATCTGTGATGATTAAAACAGTATCACAAGACTGTTTTTCTGCATTTTCAAGTTTGGAGTTTTCAATGAAATTACTATGTTGATAGGTCAAATGTATAGAATATTGATTTGAAAGACATTATGTTTTAAAAAGATAATTCGTACTTCATCGATGCTTTCAGAGTTTCTGTTTACTCAATAACTTTGTATTCCATAGTCAACCCGGAAAATGATAGTCTCTTTGTAGCGCAGCAGCTCTTTGATCGCTATCGTCTGATCATATACGTATTGCTCACACGTAATTATATTAGTATACAAAGATTCACTGGGTTCAAGGAGAACGTCAAAAGCCATTCCCCCGCATGCAGGGATCCGCGTTACTATTCGCGCCCGTGCGCGTGGCCCGGCGGTTAATCTTTGGCGGTTCATCGACATTCTTCGGCTGCATGTGTGTCTGGCGGTCTGATCGATAATCCGCGCGTGTATAATTAGCATAAGCCTCGGCTCCGCTGCGTAGCCGGCAAACGCGCGGCCGCTCGCCCGAGGACCTCGTAATACAACGTATATATTTTAAATGCTTGCCTTTCGTTTACGTGTATCAGCGTTGCGACTAATTGCACGAGAGCGTCTATATACATGCACGATTCATCGCCAATTAATTTCTACCGGTGTATGATCGCGTGAGCGAAATCAAGATAACTGTCAGGAGGATGGTGACACGCTTTTCAAAAAATTTCTTTCTCTTTTCAATATTTATTTGTCAATTTTTCCAACTCGTGTACTCACAAGTTATCACAAGTGTAATTTATATTGAACGAATTTTTACGAGTATCAGATAAACTAATAAGGTACTTTATGTAGCTTCCATCATCGATGTTAATTAATTACTAGAGTAGCACGATTGTATGTACATAAGATATGGATCGACAAATATAAACTTTAAAATTCAGGATAACATCCTGAATTGTTAGCATGGAGTAATATATATTTTTTTTTAATTCAGCTTTATTAAAGTCTCAAGAGAGGCTTGTTTCAACTACAATATAATTTTACATTAAGACATTTTATATACATACAGATATGCATTTGTGAAATATATATACAAGATTGTTTATACATTAACTACATAAGTCGCAGTCTTGTAAGAAAAATACAATGCTCTGACAAGCTCTATAATATCTGCTTTGACAATTAAAATTTCAATATTGAGAGGAAGATGAAATTTTTGTTTTATTAAGTTATATCAATTAATTTTGTATGGGATTGATCGTGTAATAAACATTGCTATATTATGTGATTTAGGTCTTCACTTTGTTGATTGCATTAGCCATTTGGATTTTTAGTGATACCTGTGCGAATAAGAGAACAGGCTAGATTATAGTGTGCTGCTCTCATTCTATTATCTAACACGATTTACGGGTATAAACCCTTAATTAAATGAATAAAAGAAGATTTATAGCACGATGTGACCTAAGCCCGCACTTTAGTCACGCGTATCTGTGACTAAAGTAGTCCTTTTTTGCACCGTGTTTATCACACTTGCTACGCTTGTGCGCTAACTTCACGGTGCAAAAAAGGACTACTTTGGGCACGGATAGGCGTGATACAGCGGGCTTTGGGCAGACAGTGCTATAAAATTCTATACGATACTCGTGACTATGTGGCTCTTTATTGCACGGCGTTTAGCGCCCTCGCTGCGCTCGGGAAAAAAGAAGCATTTTGAAACTTAACAATATTTTTGAAACTTGATATTGTTGATATCTACTAAAAGTAAATATACAAGTACACAATTTTTCTCTTTTAATTTTCTAAAGTGCCTAACTGAGTAGAGTTGCACTTTGTCACGGAGGTTTCGATCGACGTTGGACACAACGTGGAGGCAAGAAACAACTCAGTCAACATAAAAAATTACTAGCTCGCGATGCACTCGTCGTAGCATCGCGACGTTGGCTCAGTAGTACAGCGCGAGACTAGAAACTTCGAGTCCGCGTTGGTTAGCGTCCCGCTCGTCGCATACTTTTCACTTCATTCATTTATTCCTCACATACGTATATAACAACTCTTAATATAAATAAATCTGCTAGTACTGGGTGCTTAACAGTAGACGTTAAAAATTTTTACATAAAGACGGTCTCATTTATTATTTAATTTACGATTGAATTTATGAGATTTTGAATTGTATCAAGCTTTTTTACTAGCTTCATGCGATAAAGTACTGGAGATTCATGTTTGATGATTGGTCTTATATAGCTTTGAATAGCTTAATGAGAGTATAGGGATCTGATACGGACCGCGTGCCATGCAAAGCTTTTATTATATTGAGAGCATATATATATGAACATTTAATAGCACATTACGCAACTATAGTGCGCAAAATAGGTCATTCCCGCACGAGTCGAGTTTGTCGCCCGAGCGCAGCGAAGGTGACAAAAAAGACGAGTCCGGCAGTGACCAATCGCGCACGTATTGCGTATACTTTTTTTCCTAACGAGTTGCGCAGAGTTCGATTTTGCGAACAAGAATGAATGCGCAAAGTATAGCGTATTCCCGCACTGGTTGCAGTGTGGGAATGTATTTTGCACACTAGTGCGGGAATGCGCTATTTTGCACACTCATTCGGGTTCGCAAAATCAAATTTTGCACACTCCGTTAGGAAAAATAACTTTATCAATAGTTTTATAAAGACTCAGAAATCGAGTAAACTTAGGCAGGCCAAATTCGTTTAGGAGTTTGTCAATTCACCTTTCCCGAATTGAAAGAGTGTGCTGCATTTACGGTAATCAATTTATATATTTTAAAAAGCTAAGATATGAATTTAAAGTATAAGATTAAAATGTTGTTTAAACGTTAGAATTTTGAAAATAATATAAGAATTTGACTTATTTTAAGACCGTGTTTAAATATTATTATTTTTTTAAGCAAAAAGAATGCAACTGATGCCAGTTTTTGACGACAAATAAGTAAAATTATCCTTTTATTCCAATAACTTATCTACAAACCAATCTAACATTTTAAAGTTAAAGGAAGGTCTACCTGGATCTTCCTGATACGTTCAATGTAAATAGCTTATCACGAATATAACACACGAAGGTGAAACGACTATTATAGCCCTCAAAAAAGGAAACAGTGATAAAGTTTTGTATAATAAAAGTAATCTCTTGCACTCCTTTTTTTAACGTTACAGAAAAAAATTTTATTTCTATTATGTTTTTAGTTTATTACTGTAAGTCTATTAAATAAAATATAAAAAAATTTAAGGAAATTCTAACGTTTTTTATTATCAGTGATATAGATACGTTTCCTGGAAAAAGTCTCTACTCATGAAGACGTCGAAAAAAGGAATTTAAAACGCACATAAACTTACTCAGGTTTATTTGGCGCTACTCTTATAGTTGACTCTTAGGGGAAAAATAAAATAGAAGTAGGAAATCTCAAGCGGAATTCAAGAAACTATTTCTAGACAAGTATTCTAATTCCTTAATATTCTTAACAGTGAGAGAACTTCTTCGTTCATCAAAGTATCTTGCTGAGTTTTCAATCTTATGTGATACGTTCGCAATTCATGAGACACTATAAAATGCATGAACAACTTTAGAATAGAATCTCTGCTGTAATCTACCTACTCCAAGTCTTTTTCAATGGCAACGGTTCACTCAGATAAATGAAAAAAATTAACAGAATCAATATACAAAAAAATAATACTAAAAATTTACGAAATACCTGATCTTTTTGAACAATATATGGATACTGATAGAGCGACAAAAAAACGGGAGCCAAATACCTCATCTCATTTTTTATCTTGCTATTTACAACCAAGAACCAAGAAACGTCCTTAAGTTCCCAACACTTGATAACAGTATCAACAGTGGAAATATCAAGAATAACATTAATTCTGTCTATGTATAGTCATTCAATGCCTGTTGCGGGTGAGAGAATTTCAGCAGAAGTGTCATTTATTCATCAGTAGTCATAGCCTCGTTAGTTGCTGGCAGCACAGACCACTCATACCACTAACTAAAATGAAGAAGAAGCAGCAACCAGAGTCACGTCAGAATCTACCTCTACATAAACGGTATTAAAGTTGACGAAAAATACGCGTTCTAAGTTTATACAATGTGGAATGTACCTCAACCCGAAATTTCGGAGAATAGTATGATCCCAGCCTCAAGTGGGAATGAAAATGCTTTCATAGAAAAGCAATTATTTTAACTGACAATTTCATAATAGAGATTATATACCTAGTTGCCAACGAACGAAGATACAGTTGTACGGTCACCACTCAATGACATTAAAATCTCAAATGTTTAAAAGAATCGAGAATGGTAATAGTCTAAACTGAAAATAGCGACTGCGAAATAAAAAGAATCTGTTGCCTGCATGCTCTATTCTGATCGACTACTTTCGTGTCTATAGAAAATACTGGCAAAGTTTATTTAGGAGATATTTCTGGGATGAGAAAATAGTAAAGGAAAAAAATTCCTTTACTTTATATTGATAAAATCAGTTTCTTATGTTGTTTATTAAATTTTTATCACGCGAAGTATGTACGTGTACACTATTTTTTTTAACTCGGTGTGTGGATTTTTTACTTTTATATAGTGTGCGTACAACGATTATGATCTTTTATATAGTGTGTGAAGACAATGCGCACTTTGCACACTATAAGCAGACATGAGAAGTAGAATTTCGTACGCGGAGTTGAAAAATAAATAAGTAATTATACTATCTCAATTTAAAATAATTTGTGAACGGAACCTAACGTTATCTTTCGTACAACGAAACTACAATAATGAATCCTTTCTTAAACTACAATTACTTTCAAAAATTTTTGTTTATCAATTATTTTTCTATTAAACCGTGAACTTATTTTCCTTGAATAATCTACATTACGTTTGATGAAGCAACGATCCGCAAAATTACACATTCGCCATACCGAACAAAACAAAGCGTATAGGTCAGTACATGGATAATACCTACAGCCGCTTATTCCGTTTCTCGTCCACTCAAACGCTCCCAGTCCCCGGAACACTTGAAATAACGTTTTCACTGTTCTCGTTATCAATATTGACTAATGGCAATATTGTAGAAGCGTCCGTGGGCAGAAAAGTGCCGGCGCAAAACGAGCGGCTCGCGCGCGACGCGCATGTGACAAAGAGGCGAGCGTGAGCATTAGGAAAACACGGCACATCTGCCGCCGTGTACGCGTGCGACGCGAAATCGAGTGTATTGACAGAGCGCGCTCAGCGAGGATAATCGGACTGGCAAATAATACGCGTGTGCTGATCCTGTACAGAGATGCTTCTCTTCCCACTCGCGCGCCTACGTTGCCCAATTATCGGCCTCGTCGGTTGCCAAATTATCCCCCATGCAGTGGATATAGCTTTAGCCTGGACTCCGGCACGTATTATGTATTATAGGGAGTATTCCGTATTTGTTCAGCTAGGAGAAAAGTTAATATCTAATAAGTTACCCAAACACGTATAAACATAATTAAGGGAATTCGATATAAAGGAAAATGAAATTCCAATAATTGACAGGAGATACAACATAATTAACAATAAACTCTCGACAATTCGATCTGCTATTGTACTTTTAATGTGAATAAAAATTCATATTCAAATGCATTTCTTTCTCATTAAGCAGGGGAAAAAAAATTAATTTCCTTTTTTCATTTACGCACGAGACATGGATGTATGCAGTTTGCTTCGTCGCACAAATGTGCTATTGTGCAGATCTATTAACGATATGGTCAGTATTTGAATTGTAAAGTAACACTAAAAATAACTTGGATGAGTTGCAATGAATTCAATTATAAGCAAAAAACAGAACGTTGTTTTTCTTTTAGACCGCATGTCTCGTGAAATTCATTTTCTAATTATTGTCATGATAATTTTTTTATGTTTCATATTTTTTCTTAAATTATAATCTGAAATTATAAGATGAGAATTAGTTCGCGTTAAAGGTTTATATATAATAAATATAAGTGTAGACCATCATTTTGTGTAATTTAAAAAAAAATTATTAATTTTCACAATTGAACTTCTGAACATTATAAGAATTGATTAAAAATAATCCAGCATTCAAATATAGAACTCACGTGCAGTAGGAAATGAAAAGATTGGCGTGGATAATTACCTGTAGCTGACAGCAGCGGCAGTACCAGCAGCAGCAACCACAGCGGGCTTTCGATTTTCGCCATCGTGCGTTTCTTTTTAGGACAACTGCATAGTGCGTGCAAATGTAAATAAGCCTCGCTGAACCCTCCAAGTCGTAGCGCTCGTCGCGGCACTCATCGCCCGATGCAAATTCCCGCGGTCACTCTTCTCCTCGCTGATTAGGCGACAAGCGCGCGCAACGCGTTACACTTGCACGCGACAATGTTCCCGCGCCGAAAGTCGCTGCAGCCACTTCTTTACTTCTTTTTCTTCTTTAATCCTGGATTAGTAGCTGTGCGCTTCTCCTGTTACGAGCAGCTCGCGCTGCGTCTTTTTTCGTGCCTCGCTCTTTTTTTCCTTCCCTTTTTCAGAGGAAAGTTTAGAGGTCGGCTGTCATCTGGCCCCGCGTACTCATTGCGTCTAGCCGCTGTTGAAGTTTCATCTTGGTCGAGGCCGGCGTGGCCGGAAAATTTACGCACAATGTCGGCATTTTTTATGGCCACAGAGTCGGCTCTGCAGATCAACGCTTCCACAGTCCGCGCGACCGAACTTTAACAATCTCCGCTCGACTTTTTCAGTTCGCTGCGCACTTTTAACTGCTGTTTCACTAAAACTTGAGATTACAGTCCGACGCGGCTGTTTAGCACTATACCGCTATGCTGGAGGTGTAAAAAAGTATAACTTTAGATTTTGCTCAGTAGGCGTTACTTTTACGATTGTAACTAGAAAAGAGCAATGATTGAATTTCACTTGAGAGAATAAATTCAACTCTTAGTGAAAATAATTAAACTTGAACAATAGGTGCAATAATAATATGCACTTGAGTGGAGCTTTGTTTAATTATTAATTGAAATTACGGTGAAGAGAAGCCTTGAACAAATGTACGCTGAGAGAAAAATATTCACCTTTATGAACTCACACCCCTTTGGCACAAACGCACATTATGTTCTAAAAGAAGGTAAAAGCCTTCAACTGGCTAGGCGAGAAGCAGAAAAAGACAGCGAAAGAAAGCAGAAAAAACCGAGACAACGATCCGAGTATGGCGAGCTTGGAAAGGGCCGCAGAGAGCGGCCGATACGCATCGGTTCGCGTGAGCGAGCGCTGCACGTGGCTCCTGCGGAGGGCACGAATCGGTTCGCCAACGAGCGAGAGCTAAGCGTCCCGGCGCCTCGGCGTTACGGCCGATACTGAGCGTCGAGGCGCCCCGGCGGCGTTATCATCATGCGCGCGCGAGCCGCCGCCGGCAGCTCCGCAGTTCCCCTCGCACTGCACGCGCAGGCGCCCGGAAGGAACTGCGAACTATATATATACTTACCTATATAAGAACTCGCGCGTGTGTGTGGGGAGTAGCGAGTCCCTCCTACACGCGGCCCACTGCACGGACGCTAGCGCTAGGCTCACTTTTACGAGCGGCCGCCGTCGTCTGCGGTGCGCACGCGGCTGGGAAAGGGTGGCGAGGATTATTTTTCGCGAGGGTGCAGGCACCGCCAGTGGGTGATCCAGCTGCGCGCGTTATGTGCCCCCAGCCGAGTATCGCGAGTCGCCGCTGCTATATGCTCGTACACTTTCGGTATTATAGCTAACGCCGCGATGCCGCTGATACTTACTGCAAACGTACAAGTGCGCTTATCTGTGCTGAAAGGGAAATCGGCAAAAGGGCCAGGACATACAGCCCGCGAAGTGTCGAATTTATTTTTTTTACCAATTCGCGAAACTGGATTTCGGCTTGGGGCAATACTTTGGTCACGCAATTTCATCATTATAACGATGCAATTCGAAAGCAAAAATACATGATCACCTGTCTAAATCGTATTTATAACAAAAAAAAATGCAATTTTTTGAAGATACCTAGTCGAAACACAAGTTTATTAGTTAATTGCAATAAAAAGTTTACCAATTAATAAAAAAATTCGTTGTTTCCTACTTAAAAAACCGCTGCCAATATATTGGCACGTAGCTTCCTCCAACAAAATTTATCGCTCCTATATGTATAGTAAAATATAAAATGAAATTGAAATAAACTGAAATTTATAGACCAATCCTTTTGCTCAAATAACTCGACCG
>JAPYZO010009355.1:0-14520 GCA_030522905.1 Torymus flavipes | reverse complement strand
TGCATTTTAATGAGGATGAAAAATAATCAATTTTGTCAAAATTTACGTATATTGTATCCTAATATTTATTATCAATTATTTCTTTACATATGAATTTTCTCGTATTAATATAAAAATTGCAAAATACACGTACAGTGAACCTCGTGTGAAAATCCCTGAACCGAAAAAACAAATTCGCAAAATCCAACTCACAGTCAACGAGCCTTCGCACCGACCTTCGTTGTTTTTCTCCCCCTCGTCTCGAAGCGCGCATACGCACATAATTATAAACGTGCGAAGTTCGCAGCGCGTCGTTGATCTTCTCTCTCGTTTTTTTTCCTCTCGTCCGTTCGCTCTCCCCGACATCCGATGCCCCTTCATCGAATGACGCGCGCGCCTTGTCCGATCCCCCGAAGAGACTCGGACCTCGGTATAACGCCTCTTTCTCGCACACATGTGCGCGCACCCGCTTCTCATTGATATAAGTGCCGATATCGGCACGACTCCCCCGAGCGCGCGAGACTCTGACCCTTGACCGCGAGTGAGCTCGTCATTCCGCTCTTCTCGTGTGCGTATACGTATATGTACACGCGCAAGAACACGACGAGCCGCGCGCGAGTGTTATAATGAGTAATGTCTCTGTCCCGCGGAGCGAGAAGGAGAGATAGCCCTCTTTGCAGTGCAAAATGCAGGCGAAGGGGGGAAGAGAGAGCGCGTGAGGCTGATGAACGCGAAGGGGAGAGAGACGAGGAGGAAAAAATTGATGGGTGCACGGGGGCGAGACGGCGGATGGGGACGGGAAAAAATTGATATGTTGATAGAAATGTGTACTTAGAGAAATAGATAAACGCGCTGTGAAAAATGAGAGATCTGACGCGCAATACATGAGAATCTCGGTCGTTTCTGGTGGGAATAAAAATGTTTCCAGCTACGACAAGTGCTGAATATTAATACAATGATTCCTCTGTATTTTTTCAAGCGATATGTTTATTTGAATGCGAAAACTAGGATAAATAAAATAATTTTTATTGTAATAATTTATTATGCAATTCTTAATATTATATATGATATTTTCAAAAATAAATGGAAACAGTTTACTAGAAAACAAAAACACAATTCTGGCACGAAAAACACATTCAAGCTCGAGCTAGCTCTCTCTCCTATGGTTCGAAAAAGCCAAAGCCCTGAAAGATTGATAGATGTAGATAGGCAGATAAAGAGCGCTATATAACGCTCTCCTTCTCTCTCTCGCGAGCTCTAAAAAAATATCGAAGGAGCACTCGCGAGATATGGTGGCCGAGCGCGCGCGACGGAGGGGAAGCGAGGCACACGAGAGTCTTATGGGCTCGGCTCATCGCATGCAGTAAATTTCCCTCTGCGCGCCGAGGTTTTAGCGGTGCAGACCGATCACGCGATTCGGATTCCTGTCCGACGCGAGAGAGCGAGAACTGAACCGTGAACCTGACCGAGAACGCGACGGGGAAAATGCTATGGATAGGGGGAAAAATAAAAATGGGGAGAGAGAGGAGGAGAGAGTAGGTTATACGTGCGAGCGTGCATAGGAAACGGGAAAAGCGATTTCTTACATTATTTATCCGCTTATTTATCCATTATTTATCCAGCGCTGAATCGCCCTGTCACGCGATAGAGCGTTGAGGAAGACGAAGAAGAAGAAGACCCCGGGTAACGCATGTGCGTGTGTGCGTAAGAGTAATAGCGTCGATGAAACTCGTGTACACACCTGCGTATACGTGTATTTATTTCTCGTAGACATTTCTTTCTATTTCTTTTATTTAGGATTTTTTCTTTTTCGTTCTTTGGGTTGCGTTCTTATAAACGGATGCGGTAGTTTAAGCAAGTAAGTCAGCCTGGCGTGTTGCAGGAGAGGATGTTTGCATGAGTGAAAGAGAAGCGATGTTACGTTAAGCGAGGAGAGGGCACCATTAAAACTAACCGAAATGACTTTCGTGATTCGCGGTTGTATTTGGGAATGTGGCTTCTATATGACGTCTTCGTTCGCTGCTTTTAATCGAGGGAGAATTATGTAAAGTGTTGTGTGGTTCGGAAGAATCACTATTATGTCACTATAACAGATTATCGTATTTTTGGGCACAATAACAAACATCCTGATAACGTGCATATTATTACAATTCCAAATTTAGTTTTATTTAAAACTGATATACTAACGGCCCCATCTCATAATTTTCTGTTTCGAAATTTCCATCACTGCTCTAAAAACCTATAAAACAATTCGTCGAAACACTCACTCCATCGCAGCTTATTTTCATTAACCTCAAATTACCCCGCAACACCACAAGCCACGCGCGCGTAAGAAAACCAATTAATTTCGCCTCTATGCATCGGTGCTTATACACATATTCCTCGAAGACCGCTCTCGTCGTCGCGGTGAGCGCGCGCATGAGAACCGCTGTGATCGACAGCTGCTCCAGAGAGCCCGAAAAATAACCCGAACGTCGATTTAGCCTAGTAGAGTTCGCGTGCGAGGTCGTTTACACTTCTCTTTTTTTTGCTTTACCGTCTCTCCCTCGTGTGGCCATATGCACAAATAGTCCGCTCGCGCCAGCCAGCAGCGGCCTTTGATTGTCTTCTCGGAAACACTGGGATTTTTCTCGGCCTCGGCGCGCTCAGCATGTAAGTAGACAAATAGAGAATTACCGCGAAGCCTGCGCGCCGCGCTCATCCCGGAATAATAAAGTAGATGCATGAACCGGGATGCTTGCTGTGTTTAAGAAAACGCTGATCGGGCTATCTTTGGCTATATATACACCTTTTTACTTCAGTTTTAAAAGGTCAACTATTTTTGTTAGAAATTAAGAATTAAGATGCTTCTAAACGGAACATTTTTGTGCGCAATATATCATCTGCGAGGGTCGCGAAATAATTGAAGCTCGCAATTTCCATATAATTTTAATCATCGTCAACTCCGTAATAAATTAGTTTATCAAAGTGCACGCTCCGTCACTTAAGACTCATGAACGTCGACGGAGTTTCGCGGAATTAACTTAAATAAGGAATTTCGCTGCGTCAAATCTCGCGGCATTATTCAAATCGTTCACGGCTCGCTCGCTCTCTCACTTCTTCCCTCGCATCCGCGACGAATTATACCGTTCCATCTCCCGGAATCTCCGGGAACAACCCCTTTTCGCCCTGGTGGCAAAACGCAAGGAGGGTTCGCTGGATGTTCTTCTCCCGCGGTCTATCTATCCTTCCATCTTCTCGGCATTCCTTGGGGTATTACTACTCGCGAGAAGAGAGAGAGAGAGAGAGAGAGAGTTCCGTGGGTGCTTTCTAACTCTTAACGCCGCACTCGTCGTCTCTCCCTTGGTTTTCGAGCTTCTGCGTGAGTGGAAAGCCTTATAGGTTGCGTCTTATATGCTAGTTGATTCTGTGGAATAACTGAAATATAAAAGTAAGCATTTTAAAATATTATTTTCATTGAAAATGAATAACCGTGAGAATAAATATAAAAATATCAATGGAAAACGTTTAAATACATTTAGTTTATTTTTTTGAAACTTCTAAGCACCTGTTTATCCATGACCTATAACTAAAATATCTTAAACTACGAAACCCACTTCTGCCATTAGGCAGAGCGTTATTGATATAGAACACGAACCGCAGACGCAAAAAGAAAAGGAGAATATGGAGAGAGCGAGAGAAGAGGAAAGAGGGAACGACGAACAGCGCGCAGAAGCCGAAATCCCGTTGCGCCAGCGGGAACAGAGCAAACCCATTACGGATTCATCCTGCACCATTAGCTAATTCTTCCCTCCGCGTAGAGTGCGGTGTGCGCTCTCTTGCTCTCTCTCTCTCGAAACGCCCCGCCGACGTCTTCTTCTTGCTTTTGCTCTCGCGGAGAGAAATCGTCTTCCCGAAGAGAGCTTAGGGCGGCGCGCGCCTCTTACAGAAGGCCTATTTTCTGCGAGACTTGCTCCAGCGAGTACACTCGGTGATTTTAGTCGCAAGGAAGTTTCCCTCCTCCACCTCCTCCTTCTTCTTCTTCTATATACGCGACGCCCTTGCCTCGTGCTTTTGCAGATGTAGTGCTGCTACTGCTGTGCTTGCGTTTGCCTCGATGCCAATTTTCGGCTTTATTGTTTTTCTGTATTTTCGGTAAGGAAAATGAAAACAAGAAAATGTATCTATTTGTACTAGGTGATGATAATATCACAAAATAAATGAAAGCATTATAAACTAGTTATATTTTGAAAAAGTTTTTATTCTGAATCGTCGTTCAATCGAATGCATAATGTGTTCTTCACTCACAGCCCAGAAATATCTCACATTCGTTGCGCAATCAGCAGGATAATTAGCAGCCGTTAACCACACAGGCACTCAGCGTCTCGCTTTTGCACGCCCGATTACAATGTTTTTCCGCAAGCGGCGACGCGCGGTATAGTCACGCGGAAACCGTTTCGTTTCATTCGCCGACTGTTTATTGACGCTTTTACAGCGTCGTTAAGCTCGCGCGAATATTTATATCTGACGTGGTGCTCTCATTACGACTTTTCGACGCCTCTCCCCGCCACTGTTATTCCTCTCTCGCGCATTCCACGCGCGATCGGCGCCGTTTTTATTCGCGCCTGCGTACGATTCGTCACCGCGTCAATTTGTCATCGGAATGCATTAAACGCGATCTCGTGTAGAGCGCTAGCTCTATCTCTGGTTTAGGAGTGCGGCTTTTTTTCGACGGGTGCAGCCTCTCTGTTTTTGCAACGCGTGTGTGGATGAGAGTAAAAAGTCGCGTTGAGTCACGTCGCGAGGTTGTTTTAGCAAGCGCGTTATCTCTGCGGCCCGCTGCATTAGCGCGGTAGCATTTTTTCAGATTGCAGGGAGTTTTAATGCAAGGCAATAAAGTCCGCCGGCGAAGGAGGAAATGCCCGATTCGAGGGTAAAATGTTTGCCGAGTATTTCTCAAATATTTATACAAAATATCGTTTATCGCGGGCGGTGCGGGGGGAGGAGGAGAGCGATACCTTTTATTGGCCGGCCCCCATTCCCATCGTTCTTTATTTCCCTTTTATGAAATATAAATTTCCCCGGTAATCTTTATACTTTTTTAATATGTCATACCTTGAACGCGAAATCCATAAAGGAATTTTTTACGGCACAATTAAACGACTCGAGCGTGACGACCCCCTCATATACACACTTCTCTGCCCCGTATATACGTACGACGCGACAAAGCTAGAAATTCCCGCCTTTTCTGGAACGCAATTTTTGAACTCCGTTCTCTTTCTCGCGCATCTTAGGCTTTTCCATCCTCGATAAATCCCCTGGAACGCGACATCCCTGCCTACACTACACACAGAGCTCGCGTAGGGAATCCGTTCGATTCTCCGTGGCGGCGGCGGTGGCGGCAAAGTGGCCGCTCGAAAGAAGGAAAATGAGATAAGAGAACTACGCGGGAATGGGGGGCGGAGAGAGCATCGAGCGAAATTGCTCCGCGGTCCGCGGCGGCGGGGGCGGAGGAAAGTGCAGTCAGCCGGAATAAACGAGGAGGAGAGCTAAAGTTGTCGGGGCCGAAGTTCGGGGGCTGAGCCCCGGAATGAGTTTGCGCGGCGCGGTGATGAAACTTTGCCGTGACGAGAGAGGGAGAGAGTGAGAGGGATGAAGAGAGAGCGGGGGCGAGGCTGTCACGCCGTCGCACTTGCGCCCTCGCGGCGCCGAGATCTCTCTCGGGTTGGCAACGCGCTCGCCGTCTTCTCGAGGAGCAGTCGAGTCCCTTGGCGACAGTGTACACATTTTTTTTTTGTTCCGGGCTCGAAATGGTATATCTTGAGGAAAAATATGTTAATTGATATGCTTCGACTATGGGCATTATGTGGTGGACTGTCTTTTTATCGTAATTTTTTTTTTCTTCAAGCTCCGTGGTGGAATTGCATTCGGTCGACAGTTGTTTGTGAGAAAATAAAGATGCGTATCTAATCTTCTGTATAGGAGCTATCTAAACTGCGGCAAAATAAGAGATTTCGTGAATCTTTAACGACATAAACAATTCCATAGTATAGTTGCCGTAATTACGATAAGGGGTCGGAAAAAAATATGTTAAGTATGCGTGTTTACCCTTTGAACTCCGAACTCGTGTACACCGCAAGAAAAGCCTTGTGCGGACCACACATTGCGCCACGTGGATTGTAAGACAGGCGAGTTTCTCTCTAGTGTACGCGCGCACGCTATTAATAGCGCCTGACTCATGGATATTCGACTGAGCAGAGGGGGAGAGAAGGGCCGAAATATGCGTATGGAAGGATTGCAGTCTGCGTTTGCTTCGATGTTTTTATCTTTCCCTCTCTTCGCTTTTTTCTCCTCCTCTCTCTCGCAAGTGTCAGATTTCTCGAACCGCATTAATCTGGAATGATTCTCCGTCGCCCATTCGCTTCTTCGCAGTATTTCTCATAATATCGTCCTTTTTCTCTGGACGTTCCCAAAAATTACGAATGTTAAATCTCATATACGGCTAATACTTCGCAACTCGCAAAGAAAAGCGACGATATATACATAAAAAACGATATTATGAATCAAAAGCTATCGTAAACAAGAACGATCGGTCGTGATCATCGTCACCATTACCATCATCATCATCATCATCGACAAATCCGCGCCGAACCGGTTTCCCTCAATCGGCAGCTATTGGCGCGCCGCGTTCTCCTTTTCTTTTTCGAGCAGCGAATGCAAAATAACGAAGAGCCGAGGCAAATAGTCTGCGAGTGCAAAAGTGGAACGGATAAATCGAGGCTTTTTTCTCCGGCGCGCGCGAGCAGACTTCGGTCTTGGTTTACAAGCGCTCGCGCGGTCTACAAAGAGGTTGCCACGTTGTTAAAATAACCGCACGTGCGTGCGTGCGCTGCTGCTGCGACCCTTTTGTATATAATCGCGAGCCGCGGCGTGTGTTAACTTTGCGCTGCGGCGCGCGCACGCACTTGGGCAGAGGGTGGCTCGCGGGTTTTCAAGACCCTCTGTCAGAAGACGAGTTTAACGGGTTCTTTGCTTTCGATTCGGCTTTACGTAAGATCCAGATGTTTTACAAATATTTTGAGGGGGGAATTCTTTTTACGAGTGTATTTGAGTGACTCAAGTTTTTAAGGCACGTGAGGATTTTTAGGATAGTTGAAAAGTTTCCGTACAAGCTCTCGTGTAATGAATAATAAAATTTTAATTGCCATTATACAATTATTGTTATATTCCCTAAAACAAATGTGTAAAGACCATCACCGATCCAATCACGGATCGATCGCCATAAGAAACACCGTATCTGGGTATCACCACACTGCCTCCTCCATCGCCACGAACCGCGCGAGCACGCTTGAGACGACTTTTCTAAAACCACGAAGTACCGCTCGTAAAATGCGGCGGTGTGCGCTCGTGTGTATACGTTATTCTCTCCTCTCTTCGACGTCGCGTCGCGTCGTCGGCGCTAAGTCTGCCTCCGCCTCATATACGTTTTTTTTCTCTCTCGTGCGTGCGGCGTGGCGCGACTTGACTTTTATTGCGTGTATCGCGTAAATGCGCCTTTAAACTTTATCGTCCCGCGCCGCTAAGTACCCTAATCATCGTGGGCTGTCGCGGGCCGATCTAATAAAAAATTCATTGCGCAACGCCGCCACATGTGAGTAAATAGTAGACGCCCGGCCTGTATATGTGTGGATGAAGCTAGAGCGATTGATGCCGATAATTCGCGTATTGGCGCATTAATAATTCCGTTCGTTTGCCGTTGATGATCGCGTCCGCAGGAAAATTGTTGATTTTCCTGGGCCGCGCCGTGGAAAGCATGTATTTAATCAATTAAGCCGGCGTCCTATCTCCGCACAAACATCTAAATATTTAATTACACGCGATATTTCATTTTAATCGCTCTCGAATCTATGGCCAATTATGTAATTAGTATTCCCGGACTAATGTAAGCCTTCTAAGCTCTATAAATAAATTAAAATTCTCCGATAGAACAAAAAAAAAGAAGGAAACCCCCACCCTCCCCGAGGAACATGCGCGCGACCGCTCGCGTTAATTTACATGTACGCGAGCGCGACTTTCATACACGACGCGAGCAAGAGAGAGATGGCTTGATAGGCCACGGCAGGGCACAAAAAAAATCCTCTCTCTTTCTCTCTACCACGGCACGAAAATAGCTTTACGATTTAATATCCAGGGTGCAGAAAGAGGGAGATCGAACGGCTCGATAAGCGCGCGCCGCGAAGGAAAATCAATGGACGCTAATGCAGGCCGACGCGCGAGGCTCGCACCGCGATTCGAAATTTTTTTTCACTCTACCAGCAGGCACACGCGGAGCTATGGTTCGTTTTGTCGCCGCTGACAAGCCACTCTCGCTTGCCCCCTCAGTAAAAAAGCTTTGTGCTCGGAGGTATAATGTGTGTTGTAGCGCGATGGTGTAATTATAACGCAAGAATAAAACTATGGCACGTGGCATGGTATTTGTGTGTATGTAAAGGTATAGAGAAGGAATCCTTGACCTTATACCATCTTTCCGGAAATTTGAACCTTTTCTTGTTCGCACTCTTCTGCTTCTTTGGGGCCTTTATTTTGGTTTTTTTCGCTGACGCGATAAATTGAAAGTTTCAGCGCGACGATATAATCTCTCTCGCCCCTCATGCCGCGGCTATTAAGAATTTAATGAAAAGTCGTCGATGCCGTTGAAATTAAGATTTGAAATCGGCAGCAGCGGAAGCTCCGGGATAATCGCACGTGCCCGCGCGTTGTATGATCGAGTATGAGATTCAATAAAGCTGACGTTAAGTGTCCGTGGTGTATTTTAATTGCTTTCTGATGGAACTATAAAGACGCTGTATACTTGTTGCATTCTTATTTTTTGCGGCTCGACTCCTTCGTGCTTAGGAAACGACTCACTTATTTTAAAGCGATCAATTCAATCCGGTTATTTCGGAAATTGTGTAAAATTAATGAAAAGACGGCGAAAAAAGATTTACTCGACATTATAATTTGTTTGAGAAAACACGTGTTTATTTCCGTAATCGAGTACATAAAAGCATCGTGCGCACTTGAGTTGTAACAGCGTGTCTTATTACACTTGCGCGTGATCGTTACTTATGTCAGTGGCGTAGCGACTAAAGGGGGCCAGCAGATAAAATCGCCTTTAAATTCGGTAATAACGAAACCCAGCGACGTGTATGATCGAAAATGCGCTGACGGCCCCGGAATTCCTAACTGCGCGCGCACGCGCTTGCGTTTCTATATACTCGAATGCCGGGTTCTCTCTGTCTCTCGCTTGCGTCGAAACTACGCGGTCGGCATATCATTACGCGCAAATTTGAATGGGTCGTAAAAGGACGTGCGGGCGCATCGTAATACATACTAATTAATTTTGCCTGCGATTTGACGTTTCTTTCTCCCCCTGCTTCTCTTTCTCCGCTTTCTACGTTGCGACTATCAAGATCTTTACGATTTCTTCGTAGAATATAATCGTTAACTTTATTTATATTTAGGAAACATCCATTCAGATAATGGTATGATTTAATCGTTCGGGTAGAGTCTCGTAACCGATCATCGTTTTGTTTGTATCGGAAGAAAAGAAGATTATCTATATACTCTTAATTCTAGAACTTAACATAACCATTAATGTCACTGTGAGTTGTATCTAAAAATACATTTGTAAGAAAAGTTTCAAAGGGCCTAATGATGTTTAGCATAAACCATGAAAAGTGTGAAGCGCTAGCGCAACCCGAAAATTTCCAGATTCTCTTTCGATCATTGTGAACCGAGCATTTTAATTTATTATTTTTCTTAAATAAACATTTTTTATCTGTATTTATTTTATGCTCTTAGCTAACTTTCCACATTATTACTTACGAAGCTCGTGTATACGACAATACACCGCGGAAATCTTCATGATCTCGCAATCAAAGCAAATCGTACATTAATCGTTGCCTCCTGCACACACAACTAGCAACACTAATGCACGATACATACTATCTTTCCCACTTTTTTTTTCTCTTTTTCTTACTCGACAACCTGATAAGCGTCCATTTCCGCGGCACACGATCATCAAAACGGACGTTGCGGCGTCGTTCTCTGACGAAGTTTAATAACGCCCGGGGAATCCCATTGTGCAGGCGTCGTCGACGCGCACTTGCGGTGACTATGGGTGTGTATGTGCGCGAACATTGCGCCGGATAATGTGACGTAAGGCGTCTAATTGCACCGAGCTCGCGTGCGCTGCGAGGACCGGTGCCGGCGAAGCTGTTAGAGGTTATGTAACGATCTGGATGCGATAAGTAATTGCCAATTGGGCCACGTAAGAGGCTTATCTGCCTGTACCGATCAGTCCGCCCGGGAGATAAACCTCTCTCTCGCGCGCCCGCCTGCTCTCTCTCTATCTCTCCTCTCCGCGCGCTGCTCAGCTGGGCGAACGCGCCCAAGTGCGAGGGGGGTATACACGTGTGAGTAAGTATGTGTGTGTGTGCCTATATGTGTATATGTGTGAGAGTGAGCGTGTACAATCAGAGATACGAAATGTTTAATTGAAAATTTACTATTTCCCCATTTAACCACCCGCTGCCTCGTGTTTTTGCTATCGGGCTGCTGCTATCGGAGAGCAGAGAGCTAATGACGAGATTTCTATTCGGGAATGTGGAAATCTGGTTTCTTTTGGCTTGGAAATGGGGGGAATTTTAGCGTTTCGAAGAAAATTGTTTTTCGATGATGAGCGTAATTAGGGTAGATAAAAATATATTGATGGATTTGCGAAAAACACGTTGCTTTATGAATAAAAGGAAGAAGTTTTATATTAATTATTAATAAATTTATATGTCACGAAAAAGATATACTAATAGTCTTAGAATATCATCTTTGTGACAAAGAGAGTAGACGTATATGCCTACTTTAAAGACGTAGAACATAATATTGTTTGTGGATGCGAAAATATGGTAGCCACCTAGCGGTAAAAGAGTGTATTTTAGTTGATTTTTTCGCTTATGGTAATATAATATTTTCAAAATTTATTTATCGGTCTCTGTAGGAGCCAACAAAAGAAATTTATATTATTATTGCTTAAAATCCGAAAAAACTTCTTCCGATCGACTCAATTAATTTTCACTGATACTAACATTATTATAATACACTTAAATTCCTCGACCAACATTTGAATAATCGACACTCGATACGGAACAAAATCAGCTCAGACACGACTGTCCACATATTTAGTTTTATCCGTAACGCGATTCGTTCCACACTGCCACATGTCCTTCACTCTGCGACATCACAGCGTGTTTCCCCAGAAATCCTCCCTTTCTGTCTGGAAAAAAGACCAAAACTCGCTGCTGCCGCCTGCACGCCGCACAACCGCGTCATCGCGCATCACGCGCTTAGTCAATTCACCGCTACACATAGATGCTTACGACGGAACTTCACGCGGCGTGCATCGTTCTCGATTCGTCTCATGCAAATATCCGTTCCACGCGGCGTTGCACGGGCCACATTTGTAGAACGTGTGTATGAATACCTACATATACACGGAGACAATGCGTATACGTGTGTGTCTCTCGCAGGGCCCGCGCTTTCTCTCTCCTGTACGGAAGGGAGGCTCTGCTCACGCATCAGTGCTCGCCTTTTAAAGCGAGCCTTTTTTTCAGCCCCGCATCGCGTCAATGGGCCAAGGAGAGAGAGAGAACGGGGGGATGATGATGCGCTGCGCGCTAGGGGTGTACGCGAGCGGCTATTGTGTCACTTCTTCATTCAAACGCTGATTTTGCGGTCGGCTTGCGTAGCGAATGCGTACAAAGCGGCTGCGAGGCGCCCGCGCGTCTATCGCTTTTGCACTCGCTGTCTTTCTGTGGGTATATCTATGTATACGTGCGTGTATATATCGAGATTCTTTGTATTGTGTCGCTCTTGTCGAGGAGTGATGTTATGTACCGTTCCGGATATTTCGGTGACGAGTGTCTCTCGTGGATGTTATCTTTTACTCGCCATGGTATATTTTTATTACCTCGAGTAACGTATTACTACACTTTGGTCAATGTAAATAACTCGCGCGATATATCAGAAATGAAAAAAGAAAAGGATGTTGACTGCAAGCTCTTAATGGCTTTCTTTTCAAATAATTAACAACCGACGCAAACTCTTAAATATATACATGAGACGACAAAAAAAAACGCCGTCCCCCAGATATTGACATCGCACCGTTGACTATCTTAATTCCTCCGGCGTGCTCTCTTATCACTTCCGCGATATATTCGACCACTTAACGCTGAATTACGAGCATCTTCATCCCCGCGCTCGCGCCTAATATACGCACTTCCTCCTCGATAAAGCGGATTTTCATTCGACTGGAAAGGGAGAACCGATGACGCGTACCCAAACCCATAACTCGACCCCTCTCGCGTCTCTTATCCCCCGCGCCAAGTAAAAAACGCCAACCCGCGCGCTCTGGAAAAATATCAAATCGCAATTAACGAATAAAGTATATATATATATGTATAAAGGAGCAAGAGAGAAGAGTTTGCGTTCGCGCGAAGGGGAGAGAGAGACGATAAACGCGCCTGGCGCGTAACTCGCCGAGTTACGACCAATTAACGGGAGCGCGAGCGGGAATTCCGGAGGTGAGCCGCCTATATAGGTAATTAAAATAATCGCGGCCCGATGAGAATTATCGAGCGCGATTCCGTTTGCCGCGCGCGACTCGCGCGTCGAAAGAAGAGAGCGGGCAGCAAACAAATCGGCGCGAGGAGGCAGCTGCGCGTTTCTTTTTTGCGCAACGCTGCGGAATTAAGCGCCGATTTACGGCCCGGAGGTGCATCTTAATTAAAGCCGTGTGCGGGGCGCAACGCCACGCAGCTTACGTAATGCGAGGATCCCGCGCGCGCGTTTTTCGGGCGTTTGTGCGTTGAAAGTTATAGCGCGCTTTCTTTGCTGGTTTACACGTTTTTGTGTAGACGCGGTTAGTGGATTTTTTTTATCAGTGACTTGGTATACTGTTAATCGCTCGTTCTTTGAGGTTCGCGAAGCGGAAATTAATTAAGAAAACCAAATGGTTTAATGAACGGCTAGAAATATCGTTGAAAAAATGTATACAATGAGCCTGCACGTTCAGTCAGCAGATAACCTGCATTTCAATTTACATCGCACGTTCGGATTTATGCGCGGCGCTCCCCCCGCTCAACAATTCAATTCGACAAAACGAGCGGCACGCTGCGACCTAATTCACATGCAGTTGAATTTCGAAAGCGCACGCTCGGGGCATCGACACAATAAATACGAATCCTTAAGAGCAATTTAGCCACTCTGGCTGCTACAGAGAGAGCCCCTGCGCGCTCGTATTGACACAATGACACGAGTCGCGCGCGTCCACAATGCTGGCAAATGTTTTCATTCGGCCCGTAAAATTTCCATTCATACATTCGCGCACGCACACGTATACGAAGAGATACTCGTTTACTACTGTCGCCGATGCGATAAAATCTGCCCGGCGTCGCCCATTATGCAATGATCAACTCTCGCGTCTCCGTGGCTATACCTTATTCTAACCCTCCGCATGGCTACGTACTAGTGTTTGTTGTCGCGAGTGCGGCTCGAGTGGGTATTCGCTGCGTGTATGTGGCCTCGGTGACTCTGAAAAAACAACCCGAATCCTACGGGGTTGCGGAGACAGACATGTATATACACGTATATATACACGCCGCGAGGGTTAGAGCCGTGCGAAGGGAACACTCTCTCTCTCTTCTTCCCGCACGTGTGTGATTGCTTTCTATTGAGACTCTCTCGAGTCGCGGCGCGTGATTCGGATCGTGGGAGAGAATTCCCGGAACTCCTCTTCTCTCTTCGGACGATTTTTCGAAAGAAGCTCGGAGCGCGCGGGGATTGCCCGGCAATTGTGGAATCGCGAGCGCGCCTCTTTTCTTCACGCGGCGATTGTCGCCGGGATGCATTCAGCGCAATTCGTGCCCCGGCGATTTCGATTGATTCGAGAGATTGAATGCGTGTTTGGTATAGATGAGGTCGTCGCGGTGGAAAGGTCATTGTTCGGAGAGACAGAGAGGAGGAGCTTTGAATATAAACTGGAGTATTTTGTCAATTGAAGGAAAATTAATTTCGGTTTTGATAATAATTAATAAATCTATTTTTTATTCATCATTTATATTTTATCACCGTGTACTCATGATTATTTTTCTTTCTGTTTCAGGTAAGTCAAACTTTTATCTCGACACCATGGCAATTTGCTCCCGGTTTTCCACGTGAGTACCACCGCACAATGGCCCTATCCCTTTCAATTTCCATCGACGCGCAGCCTTTTCCCCGCGCATCTGTATAAACGCTAATTTCGCTACGCAAAAGGTATAACATTGCCCACCCCCAGAAGAGAGAGACCTTCCAGGACACCCCTTCGAGCACTTGCGGGTGAATTGCGGGTGAATTCGAAGGCACCGCTCCGACTTTTGGCGCGGCAGCCCTCACTCTAGCTCGCTCGCGGAGATAAGAATGAAAACGGGCGGTCGCACAATGAAGGTGTCGTTGCAGGAAATTATACAGCAGTTAGAAGGAGCTTCG
>JAPYZO010009351.1:0-12158 GCA_030522905.1 Torymus flavipes | reverse complement strand
AGAGAGAGAGAGAGAGAGACATAGGCAGGTACGGATGGCACGTTCCACAAGTGAAATCCGGCGTGTGCGCGCGATACACTTGGGTTCGCGCCGGATATAAACTCAATCCTTGTGGCGGCATCCGCGTGAAAACAGGTCTTAACGCTCCTTCGGCTAGAGAGAGAAAGGGTGTGAGGGATGGGCGGGGGCGGAAGGGGGATAGTGCGGAGACGGGAGATCGATGGGTGGAGACGAAAAAACGAAGGAGAAGGTAGAAATCCGGCGCGTCGATGAATAAAATGCAGATGGTCGGTTTTCTGCTGACGACGAAGAGAGCGAAGCCGGGAAAGCTGCTGATTTGGGTAGAAATAAATTTTTGGCTCTTTTTTTTACTATTTAGATTATTATTTTCAGAATGTTATGATGATAGTGATAAAGTTTTATTGTTTTATTAAAATGTTCTTATATTGATACATATATAAAGAGTCCCTTATGCCTTTGCATGTCATTATTTGCAAAGTCTCAAAAATATTTGAAAACAATGGAGGCTGCGAATATCATTATAGAATGAGTAATCCTTATAAACCGGATGGAAGGAAAGTAATTTTTTATGTGGTTTTTGTGTTTTATCAGAATTTTTTACAGAAGAAAATATGAAATGCATTTCAAAAGGAAACAAAGCCGATCCATACTCTGTTATCGGTTTTTTAAAAAATAAGTGAAATATTACAGAAAAAGAGGGAGCTAAGCAAATAAGAACTCTGAAAACTATAGAAATATAAAAGGCTAGTCTATACTGACGTACAAATGAAGAAAGACGCTATCTATAAGAGGTAGTCATGGCTTTTCTTCATTTGTACTGCAGTCTATAATATAGGGAAGCTCGACAGAGCATTTCTGTAAATTCTATATAACAATCACTCAATAGCTTGTCGATATACATATAAAAGATATTAATATAAGATTCATAATTAATATTATTAGTTGAAATAAACGAAAAAATTAATTAGTTTTGTAATATTCTAATAAATGATTATATATGCAGCAAACAACTGGTTCATGGTAGAAGGACAGAGAGATCACGAATTTCCATTAAATCTTGACAATGAGTCAAAGATCGCTTCAGCTTCTCCGTCTCCAGCTTCCTCTCTCTCACTCACTCTCTTCCCTTTCTCTCTCCCTTTCTCTCGCCCATATACACGATCAATGGTCTTCGACTAGAGTGAAGGACCGAGACCGTTGCACAGAGAGAAAGTCAGAGAGCGAGAGCGCCACATGCTACAAAGCTCGTGCGAAACATCTCTCGGGTAGTTTAACCGTTTACGAGGCGATCAAGGGATCTCAAAAGCCCTTAGTTCCAAGCCCTCCTCTCCCTCTCGCTCTCTCTCCCTCTCCCTCTCTCTGTCGCCGCTGCGTCTATCGTATACACTTGCGGCAGCGGCGCGCGTGTAAGCCGGCGTGCACAAGGAAACCAAGACCTGTGTGCGTGTTGCAAGCGGCTGCAACACTGCTGCAGCCTGCCAATGTATAGCGCCTAACGCGTGCTACCAAATTATAGCGAGGAGACGTAGTTGTTAGCTCGCCAATACACTCCGTGATTGGATGTTAGGGGAGGGGTAATGCAAAAGTAAGCGCACCGGTAAGTATGGAATTATTAATTATAGTATGATGGTGGAGCGAACGATGTTCGATCGATTGTAGCGATTTTCGCATTGGCGCTGCCAAGATGAAGTAGGACACTGTGGCTTCCGCCGAATCGTCTCCCCGGAGATCTTGTTTTAATGGGATTGCCGAAGTTTCGAGGCGAGTATGGTATATATAGCGCAAGGCAAATGCTGTAGAACGCACACTGACCACAGGTCCTAAAAGTCATGGTGATAATTAAGGAATTATTGTTTACAGTGAAATAGTATGAGGATTACACAACTTGAAAGTTTCGGTCCGGATATAAAGCAGAGGTATAATAGCCCGTGTCTTAATTTATGGAAATATTATCGTAACTCATATAATCTTACAACATTTAATCGTACATAAGTAAAATATATAATGTAAATATACTTAACGTGTCGTACGTTTTTCTCTTTTTCCGATAATCTCCTCATCAATTAATCACATTTAAATGCTTTCCTTCTACTTTTTACTTGACATTTACGAGCGCAGATACGTTAATCCTTCTTAAATAATGGCTCATAAAACATTTAAAACAAACTGGTAAATTCCAGTTTTAATGGTTCGTTAGAAATAGAAATTTAATATGAAAAAATAAATAAATGCAGAGTGATTTAATTTTAAACTGACAGTTAATAGAACTTATCACGAAAGCATCCATTTAAACTAGTCCTAGATTTCTTACGATCCTCTAGTAGCTCTTCCTCGAGATCTATGGTTTCGATGAGAGGTCAATTATTCACGGCACGGCATTGGATACTTCAGCGCAGCAGCTATTCAGAGGGAGAGCGCGAGAGGGAGAGAGAGAGGGCCACTGCTGTGCATACTTACAGTAGTTAGGACAGCCGAAGCGCACTGCGCTATGGCACAGCTCCCCACGCGAGCACACTGCTGCGATTGCACTTTCAAAGCGGAGCCGTCAAAGGGGCACCGCCGATTGCGGCGCGCACTGCTCTTTATTTCGCTTTCCGTTTGTCTTGAGCTGTTTTGTGACTCTAGCGAAACTGTAATCAGGGAAGTTGTAATCGAGGCTTTTGTGCGGCGACGGGCGCGTGTTCCCTTCGATGTTTGTTCTTTGACTCGTCTGTGGCACGCCGGGCTTTTTGTCTTAGCGAAAGGCAAATGATTTTCTTAAAATCAAAACGGTCCTGGAACTGCGGAGCATCGGAGTGTCTACATTGACACTTCGGAAGTTTTCAATGTTTGCACTTCAAAGATTTTAAAGTACATCAAAACTTAGTTGTTGAATCGTGACAGTATCCATAGACTGATTGTCAATACGATCTTTTTATTCTTTATTTTATTCTATTTTTTCATTATAATAGTTTACTTAAGACAAAACATTGTTTGTTATACATTTCACAACTAATCTATTAGACACATTTCTTATTATATTTTGGTTCATTTCGCTTGAATTACTCATCAATCCGAGGATAATTATTCTCTCCATTAGAAGTGCTTTATAGAATATGGAATATTAGTGTAAAATTAATAATATCAATATACAATATTGTTGCTATAAATATACTGTAAAATATAGTTAGTATTTTATATGTTCATATTTATATCACCAGTCTTAAGAAAAGATCGGGTTCAGAAGATAAATTACAGTCAGTTTGACAGAGAGATAGAAAGAAATTGGAATTGGATTTTTCGGATTAATTAGCACCCTCTATAAAAACACGTAACAAAGATAAACGAAGATTTTAACTCGTTACGAGCTTGAGTTTACAGCTGGGTGCAATAACTCCCTAGTGAAAACACAAAATTTATCGATTCCCCTAGGCACATTGGTTGAATTTGTTTAATGCTCTCCTGTTCAAAAGTACAAGACACGTAAGTAGTTATATATATTTTATGATTATAGTCTCTAGCCTGGTATTCTCGATTAAAATTGATATTAAAAATTTAATTAATCATTGTTTAATAAAATGTTAAACTGATTTACGTAATAAAAAAAGGTGACATTCGTCATTTCACAGATATTATTCTGGTAATGCAAATTTCATTTTTCTAGATTAATATCAACAACGAACAAGTAAAATAAAATGTAGACATTTTGTGCTCTAATTCGAGGTTTTAATATTTACCATAAAAATAATTTGAAGCAAAAATTCCTTTCAAGACGAAGAAATCGTGAAATTTAATTTTAATAAATTGATATCCTAGGTCGAAGTTCTAAGGATGCTTTATTCGTGAAGATTTTTTCTTAAAAGATTTTACAGACAAATTTTAGCAGTTTTTGAATTGAAGAATTTGAAGACTTTAGTATATCTTCTTTTACTGACCTACTAAAGACAGCGGATGAATACGCTGAAGTAGTAACAACGCGCAAATATGATACAGGTGACCTGAAAACATTGTAAAATGTAAGTACACATTTTGTTTTACTTTTAAAATGTCATCACTCATAAAATTTTATTGTGTATCATATATATTTGTGGAGAATAAAAAAGTGCGGGAGAGAACATCTTTCTAGCGTAAAACTCGTAACGCGTTATCGGACAGTAATAATGCAACCGATATTTCCTACCAGTGGCAGCTCGTAAAAACGCGAGTACTTTCATATCTCCATCATAATAATTCTTGCGTCGCATGTTTTGTATCAACAAATAATTTCTTTTTCATATTTTTGATATAGGTCGTGTAATATATCATATTTAGCCTATTATGTGAAAGAAAATACTTTATTAAATATTCATCCAACAGGTCGTTGCACCTCTTGATACAGTATTTTTGATAACACCGTACAATAAATAATACTTTTTTCATCATATCCCGGCCGAAAATTCACCAAAACATGCATGTTTTGCGGTCGGAAAGTTGCATATTACAGTCACGTGTTTTCAGTATATGACGTAACTATAACCTGCAATTTCTCGGCCTCGGCCGCAAAACATACATGTTTTGGCAAATTTTCGAGCCAGGGTATGAAGAAAAATAGTATACGCACCTCGGACGGAAAGTAGAATATCATATTCGCGTATTTGCCATCCTCGGCTTCGCCTCGGTCGGCAATCTACATGCGAATGTAATGTCCTACTTCCCGGCCTAGGAACGTAATATACTATTATGCAATATACACATGTGTATATTGTGTTACATAGAGTTTATTAAAAACAATATGAATAATATAGTAATGAAAATAATCTCTATTTATTACATTATAATCCATCATAATGATAGTTAGTCATATAAAATAATATTATCTTTTCTTTAAAGCTGTTACTAAATCACAAAAAATTGTAAATAATGCTATATTTTAAGAATTAAACCATAGATGTTTTTCTATTCATATTCTCGTAAAGTCAAATTTCTACTATATTTTATTAACTGTACAGGAAATTGCATTAACTATTGTAATTTTTTTGCATATATAATTTATTTGAGTATTATCTTCTGTAATTATTTTAAAAGGTAGCACAGGAATCTGATTAGTTGAGTGTCCAAAAAAGAAAAACGATGTACAATCGTACATCGCTGCAAAGGGTGAACAAGTGTTTTCTTCTGAAGAGATTGCGAGAGGGATGGGAACTAAACCTGAATTAGAGAAGCGTTAAAGAGCTTAACGAGACATTCTACACTGTCAGAAAAAGCAGTTGCAATAATCCTTTGTCGCATTTTATCTATTCATTTTAGTGAGAATATCATTCTAGTTTGAAAAATCAGTTTTTAACTGATATTATTTTAAACTAATTAATAAAACATGGTGCCATAGCAATGTTATTATGAGACACCCTCCGCTAGGTTTATCAATCCCTCATTTAAATAAGATGCTATCGTGCTGTATTGAGAATATAAAGTTAATAAAATATTGGCAATAAAAAAGGCAAATATCACCTAGATTTAGAGTTACCAAGGAGCGCGCGGTAGCATTCCAAAGGTAAGTATGTATTATACCGTGTAGTTATGAAACGAACTAAAAGTGTTTTACGTTCTATTAATTATTTATTCTTTTTTTTGACGCTCAACTATAACTGTATTTTGGAAAAAAGTAATAAAAAATGGAAAATTTTGTGTATAACTTTTTATATTAAAAAAAAAAGAAAAACAATTCAAATTTTTTAATCAATTCCATATTATTTTTTCAATAAAATTACTGAGTTTTATTGATGTTTCAATATAAACTATTTTTGTTTTCTTTCATATTGTAAAACAAATACTAATTGTTAAAGGAATTTTCACCCATAAGATATAGATTGAAGCAAGAAAAGTAATATTTTGTACTTAAACTCTATGATGACTTATTCTTTAAAAAATTAATGTTCCCATTAAGGTAATACTTTTCAAATTTATTACAATATAACTGTCATTACTTCCAATATATTTGAAATTTTGCTTATTCTTCTTGTTCTTCGCGCTCCAGCAGAGCAAACCCACCTTAATAAAATCGGAAATTCCGTGCAGCCACTCTCGGCTCCCTTCGATCCGTCGTCGACGTCGTTGCACGCGCGCAGCCGTTTCGGATTTATCCCGCGAGACGTCAATCCGACGAAACATTCGATGCATCCAGCGTCCCCTATTTGAAATTTATTTCATTGCGGTGAGGGCAAAGAGAGAGCGAGAGAGAGAGTATACGCAAGTCGCGCATAACGACGAAGGGAGAGAAATTCTGCAGCGGCGAGGAGTCACGTCTCTGTCTGCAGCCGAGATGCAAAAATACAAAAGGGCGAGCAAAGATGCGGGCACGCGCGCTCGCCCTGGAAGGTAGGTATAAGCTCTGTCCTTTCTGTTCTCTTCTCGCGCGAGCTCTTTCTCTCTCTCTCTCTCTCTCTCTCTCTCTCTCTATCCTTGCCTTCTTTTCCCTGGCTCTCGATGTCGTCACTCCCCTTTGACACGCGCGAGCTCCCCCCGCAGTCGCGCACGGCTCGTCTAAGTAAACGCAAGCCTTTCGTCTCTGCCGCCCGACTCTTTGAAGTGTGTACATGCATATATGTATGTGTACATGTGTTGTGTATGCATGTGTTTGTATGTGTAGGTGCGACAGAGGGTGTGAAAAACCTAATAGAAATGCTATTCTCACGATGGATGGATCTGAGAAAATGTATGAGCTGGACGACCCGACTGTTCACAGCCGGGGGGTTTGAATGAAATAATTTATTTAGGCCTTATACCCCAAAAGAAAAATTTCCTAAAATATTAGGATATCTTCTAGAAACGTTATTATTTTGCAAAAAATAATGTATTTTGTTGTATTCAAATAAAGTTTTTTACCTATTTGGCACAGTATTGAATTTTCCAATCCTAAAACAATTAAAATAAATCAAAATAATTAAATTGAATTCGAACGTCAACATAAAAAGCTTGAAAATTTGATTACTTTCTAAGTACATGGTTTGTAATTCATACGATCTTTGGAATGACTTTTACATAAATTCACATAAATTAAATTGTCGATAAATTTCATCCACTTATAGAGAAAAATTTTCTAGTCACAAGAGATATTTGTAGAAAAATTTAGGAATGCATTTATTGAATTTGAAATATTTTCCAAAATAAAATTGTATTAATTGAAATTTCCGATATTCATTGGGAAGTAAATTAAAAACAATAAAAACGTGTTTTTTTAAACAATTGAAAAAAGTATGTGATATTTAATCAATTTATTTGCTGATATTCAATGTGCGATGTTTTCGTTATACGAGAACTAAATTTATTCTCGCCGAATTCCCACAGTATAAAAACAAATAACAGGTAAAACTTTTACAACCGCGATACCTATAAACAACGTTTCCAGAGGATTTGCACTCACAGCTAAACATCACTCGCGGCGCTCGTATACACTGAGACATTCGCGTTTACGCCCTTTCCCTGTCGCGCACTTTTTACCCGTGCGCGTAGGCTCGGAATGGATATTTTGAGCTCCCCACGATCGAAGCACCCACTGCGCTTGCTCACAAATACCAACACACGCCTGTTCCAGTGTGCTAAATACGAGCTGCGCGCAAATACATTAAAAGTTAATGTTTCGAAAGTTTGTCGGAAGCTGCGCGCGGGAAAACACGCTAGGCGCGCTCTGCTGCTTATCGCGAATCGAACGCCGCGCCCGCTGAAGCACCGGCAAAGACACAGCGCGCGAGCTCGCTGAGCAAAAAGAGAGCAAGAGAGCGCGCGGGGCAATAAACATGACGGTAAAAGGATTAGAGTTTACGAGCAGAGCCTCGTTTTACGCGTTATCTCGTAATTATTCGACAAAGCCCATGCCTTTGCCTCCTCCTCCCGGCCAGAAAGGCCGAAGGGAGCGCGGGGCATAAGCTCTGAACTTTCTAATCGCTGTATACGCAAAATGAAGTTCCCTCAAGTCCCTCTAATTCTAAGTCGTCGGAGCGATAAATACCAAAGTTGCACAATTCCTGGCGCGAGCCTCCCCCTTCCGAAACTCTCTCTCTCTCCCTCTCTAGGTCCAGAAGCTGGGAGAGGGAAAACGCGAGGGAAGAGCGCGGGGCTAACGAGATTGTAATGTTGACGAAGTAACCTCCCGTGGGCTCGGCGCCACTTGTCCCGGCTCGCTGCTGCGCGGATTCGGCGAGCCGACTTATATATAGCGGAGCAGGCCGTACGTTAGCGAAGATACGGAGGAAGTACGAGACTCGCGGAAGGCTTTTTATCGCCGCCGCGCGGAGCCATCGGGAATGGGTAAGGGGGTCGCGCGGTCATTTTTCACGCTGGTTTCAGCCAAAAGTAAGTCCTCCCGTTCTTTTTTCAGTCGAACGTAACGACGTTCACGATGCGATTGAACCGTTCGTTTGCGTTTGCCACATCCACGATGTAAGCTGCGAATCCGCGGAGAGATTTATCTTGCTATACACCGGTTTGGTTTATCGATAAGGTCTGAAATAATATATGGAAATTACATTGCTAATATTATCTTATAACCGATAATCTGTGATTAAAAAAATTTTTAGTTTACACTAGTTATTTAAATTGGAGTATATTCGAACGAGGAAACACTTTCCATATATAGTTCACAGTGTCAAGGTTTGAAACGTTTATGCACCTGGTACAGGGTCTTTTACGATGCCATCTTTCGCACACATTTCCGACATAGAAAGTAACATTTTTGGTAAATTTCGTTAGTGCTAGGCGTACACGTACGTACGAAACATTTACGAGTGTAAAGTCATGTTTTGCCACACGATATGGATCTCGTTTAAGTTGACTGTATAGCGTACATAGTGACGAAACCCAGTCGGGTTATTTGCTGAAAGGTACTTAAAGTTTATGAGTTGCGGGTTTAGTGTTTGTGAGCAAAATGTAGATGACGAAATGTATGAAATATGAGCAAGAAAGTTTATATTTATGTCTACTTCTTCAACCATGTAGTTGTAATTGCTTTTAATTATTTAAGATTTCCTTCTTGTAAGTTTATTGCTGCTAAACACTCGAATGTTGTGATGTTTCCCGAAATGTTCTATACAAATGTCTGCAATGAGTAATTTTATAATAGATATCGAATTAATAAGAATAGTACGATGGTTTTGATTACTTGTACTGTCCATACATTATTATTTAAAATATTAATATTTTAAAATTTTACACTTCCTTATCAATAAATCAATATTATTTTACCTTGAAAAGAAGAATACCGCAGCTTCTGCTTAAATTTTTTTGGTTTTTGTGGTTCAGACGGTTTTACTTCGAGAGAACGTCCACACAGCTGACATCAAGTTTTTTCGAGGGGCTACACGGCTGCTGCTATATTGCATAAACAAATAATTTTTAATGAATAGAATTTTTTTCGTATATTTTAAGAGTGTTTTTATCGAGCCTAAAAGGAATTACATCTATTATATGAACTGTAAAAAAAATTAAAAATAGCTTATTTTTAGACCTCAGGCAGTATGATCCCTTAATTTTAGAAGTGGAACTTGTCAAATCTGTACTATATCATTCAAAATGTAAAAAATATAAAAACTAAAAAAAAAGATTTTATCATCTTATCGCGTACGTAGAATAGGAAATTAAACAATTCATTACAATCTGATTCTACCAGATAATATGTACGTAGAAGTGATATAGACCTTGTTTAGTCAGCCATTGGTGTCTATACTCGACTTTTTTTAACTTTCTTCTTTAGTGCTTTGGTCAACTTTTTTCAAATCTCATCACTTATTATAATCAAGAATTTTCGTATAACATTTTGGATTTCTCACAGAGTGATCTAGAAATTGAAATTTACATATACATTTAGTTAAGCCGTAGAAGCGGTTCAAGGGTCAGTATTCACGACATTCCGCCGATTTTATGAAACTAGGCAAAACCTGAAACCATTGCAAAATCCACTTTCGCAAACTCGACGGGGCAAAAAGACGTCGACGCATTAAGAGGGCAAAAACGTTTGACGCCGCAATTTCGCCGGCAGAGGCAGAGAAGGAGAAAGACAGAGTTAATGATCCCAGCGCAAAAGCCAGCGGAATTATAGGCGATGTGTTCACGGGCGGACGGCCCCCGCGTGAGGTTCATCAATCTTGCCGTGAGCCACCCGTGTATATACGTGCGCGCGTTCACATTCCTAAATCCAAGAAGCATCACGGGGATTGTTCTATGATGAGACGGCTCCCCCTCCCCCCCCCCGCCTACCCCTCGTGGCCTTTGTGGACTGTATAAATTGGCAGGGATTGTCGATGCGGTTACTTAAGCTTTATAAGCTGCTGCTGTGGCAAGATTGTCTACTTAGTAGTTATATCCGTTGATTTGGAAATTTCAAAATTAATGAATTTAGTCTTTAAGGGTTGGCCGGGTGTAAAGAATTCATGTAGTCGCGCATATCACGATTATTACAACAAAATTTCTGATAATTACGTAATAAATTAGACGATACAGCCATTATTTAAAAGTTTTTAAAAGGATTATTATATTAAATGATGCATAGCATTTTTGCATAACAAATGCATGGTGTAAAAAAACAAACATGAAAAAAAAAAAATTAAACAATGTTAACAAAAATTTACGAGCTTTGAACGTACTAAATGTTTTTACACGCAAGAGCGGGTCGACGAGAAAAAATTAATACGACTCGTCGACTTTCGCTCTAACGTCGACGAGGAAAAATCCCCTCGTGCCAGCTCGCTCTCCGGTTCGGCCGCTGTCGGGAGTGAGCGGAGCGTGAGAGATCATTTGTCTCTCGGTGCGCGTGAAATTGAAATCGCGCATTACACGCGAAAAGTCACCGATCGAAAGCTCGCGTCCGTCGTCTAGCTACAGCTCTGGCTCTCTCGCTTTCCTCGAACAAGATAGGCCAAATGCGCGAGCAGGGAAGAGACGAAGGCAAAACGAGGAGAAAGAGGAGCGAGAGAAGGGCGCCAGGGGTTGGGAAAAGACGAGTGGGAAGGCCAGCGCGTAGCTGCCGTCATTCCTGGGACGCCTGGTGCGAATTCGCGCTTTCGCCCCGGCGCGCGACGGCCCTCTCTCTCTCTCTCTCTCTCTCTCTCTCTCACCCTGCGCCAGCAGCCCCGCGCCATTACGCCGAGTGACATCCAGGCTAATATCCTTCTACTTCCTGTCATTCCGAGAGCGAGAGAGATAGCGCACGTCTGTACCGCCCTCCCCTACCCCCATTGAGGCGTCCTCCTCCTCCTCCGCTTGCTCTCGCGCGCCGGGATGTTTTCGTGCCTTCGCCCGGCAGTACCGGCTTCGTGCTCTGAAATGTTAAAGTCCCGAGAAGAGAGGGAGGGCGAGAGAGAGCGAGAATGTGCACGTCGTCGTTGGACGATGTCGTCGAGATAAATGGATTGCGAAATGATGCGAAATGGGAGAGGACTACGGACGTTCGTTCTCTTTCCCCCTCTCTCTCTCTCTCTCGCTGTATATCGATCTTTATAGTTTGATTGTTTGAGGAGCTTTCGCGTTGTTTCTGTTTACGAAGAGAGCACAGATAGTCAGAGCGGGCGGATTGAAAAGAGTTCGGATAATAGATTCCAAATCCAGTGGCGCATGTCGGCGAAAGAGTTACTCGCGATGGGATTATGCTTCGTTGCAGCGGATAATGGAATGCATGCAGAGCTGGCTGGCCTAGGATTGAATTTTGATATGGTTTTCGCGTTGGAAATTTGCATTGTCCCCATTGTTTTATTATTCTGAATAAAATATTTTTTTTTACTGAAATAGTATCTTTTTATTTGAAGTTTTTGAACAATGAGAAACAGATGGGTTCTAAAACCTATTTATAAAATTGAAAAACCTTCATTATCGAGTATACATACACTGTGGATCAGTATATTTGGTCGAATCTTCTCTCATAAGAGATGAAAAATGCAATCATATCTGTAGGAAATATGCGGTTTAACGAACTTACCTGAATGGGCAGCATGAACAAAACTATACTATAGTCAATTTGTGATGTGTAATAATACGGCTAGTCGATAATTATGTCAGTCGAAAATTTTATTATACTTATACGAAAGCTATGTTTATTCTTGACAGATGTGATAATGAAACTTGGAGCTGGATCGAACGTTAATCTCGTTATAATAACCCTGGTGCCAATTGATCACATTTCTTAACTAGAAAAT
>JAPYZO010009347.1:0-11446 GCA_030522905.1 Torymus flavipes | reverse complement strand
CTCTCTGGAGCACCTCGAAAAAGCCACAGCTACTTACGAGCCCCCTCGATTCGTTCGTTCCGGAAACAAAGGGCCTCTTGAATTTTAAGCCAGCCGCGAGTGTTTCGCGCCGGTGCACTTTTCTTTTTCCCCTGTCGTGCGCGCACGAGTGCGCGTATTGCACTTGATATCGGGTTAATGAAGCCGACACGGCGAATCGACGCTTCGATTTTAAAGCGAGCTGTCGAGTGTGTATACATGTACACAATTTTCTCGAAGATGAATGTGGCCGCCGATAATTATTCGAGAGCTTTTTTAATTTCTCTCTCTCTTTTTTTAGCTAGAGAATATATTTAGCTGGTAGATCGGAAATCCGTCTATTTTCCCGACTTATCGAATTTTTAAAAATTAGAAATATCGCTAATATTAATACCGGATGATTGGCGGGTCAATCAAAATATTCTCTATTCTAATGGAATTTTCTAATTCTCAGTTGTACCGTTTTCTCGATAATGATTTTCCCGGGAATCGTGAACTTTAATTTTGCCGCGCACGACGATTACGGGGCGTATATATGTATATATATTTTTATATCCCCGAATTCGGCGGAGTCATTCCGCGTTTTAGCGGGCCGCGCAACGATATCGAACGTTGAACTGAAATTAATGTATTCGCAACCGAGTCGACGCGGAGTGCCGTAAAAATAAATGTATCCGCCGCTCTTCCCTCCACTTCTTTTCTTCTTGCTCGCCGAACTGAAATTTCGCTGCATCGGAGTGTATAAAAAATTTGAAAATACTGGAATTTTTCCAAAGTATACAATATTATTCGTAACTTTAAACAACAACAAAGTTACACCTTAAACCGTTTTCGATACGCGCCGATCCTTTTCGGCACGCGCAGACATCGAAGACGGCCATCAATCGTAATCAAAATCGCCTTTGACCTCGCCCACCAGCCGCGTAAAGCAAAATTAATGCGCGAGGTGCGGGGGAGGAATCGTAAAAAGAGCCGTGCGTGCACTTAATTGACGGGGGCGCGCGGTGGCGCCGAGATTTCGCGGCTGGCTCTCTGCGTGAATATCGAACGGCAATTTCCAGTCGAAGAAGGCGGAGAGAGAACGAGAGTTTCGAAATTTTTTTAAGTTATGCGATCCGATATGTTTAAAGTCGAACAGCTGTAATCGGTTTATTGGAAGGAGAAAGAATTACAAATATAGTTTATTGGATAAATAGTCCGATATTGCAATTAATTTTCTCAATATCCCTTTGAATATTGTGCAAGATAATACTTCATTTTAAGATCCGCATTTCTAAGTTAACCTGCATTTGAGATGATCGTCGGTATTGATCCTGTATAATTTTACTGCAGTTTATTGTTAGTTAATTAAGTAGATATTCCAATTAACGGAGACGGATTATTTGACTCGCAGAAAATTCAAAGAAATCGACTATTATACTACTTTGTATTTATAGAGTTTTATCAGTAACCGAGAGAGTATACGATAACATAAGTATTTTAAACTTTTCAATAGATAAGAGTCTGTCTTCCCTTCGTATTATTTTTTATATTTATAGATCTCTATTGAACTTTACCGTTTCATTATAATCGTCATTCCTGGTACTGAACTATTCGTTAAAAATACAATTTTAATATTTTAACGTCTATATTCACAGAAATTAATATCGACAGATCTTCTATATTTATAATTCAGTTTAAGTTCCACTAATTCTTAAACTTTCAAAGCTCGAAATATATATACATTTTCATTATAAACCCATCGAAAAAACTATGCATGTTTTACGAGCTTTTTACCGCTTTGAATACATACGACTATACTCCATGGTTTCACATATCACGTCGAACTGTTTAAAGGGCACTTCTCTCGCTGGAAACGAAATATTTATGATATCTCCGAATGGCTTTTTAAATCGAGAACCACTCGAAAAATCCCATTTTACGCTGCTAGAATCGCCGCACTTTTTACGGCCGATATCTTTACACTGATCAATCGATTAACTCTACTATACACGTAATATCCCCAACAGCGTTATTATACTTCTTAACAAAAAAGGAAGAGTACATCCCTATTAAATTCTTGCCTTATACCGTGCCGCTAAAGTTGATTAAATAACGCGGCACGGGGGTATATTACGTCTGCCGCGGAATAAGTGTGTGTCGCTACGGGTAGTAAGACTTTCTTCACATATTTTGTCGCGTAACGGGGAGAAGGAGGTCGAAATTTATGTAAGAAGCGCGTATATATTTTATAAGACGCGCAAGCACGGTATATATTTGATACTAGATTTCAGTGGAGCCGCCGCCGTCATATTTATCTCCCGACAAAACGGGATCTCCCGTTGAGGATATCCATACAATTTCGGCAAAAAGCAATAAAATAGAAAGTTACACGCGCCTTTAGCCGTAATGGTTTTTCTTCCATGGTAAATTTTTACGGTCTGTAAAGATAGTTTTTCAAATTATTTTTTATATTTAAACTGTTATTAATTTTATAACACTATATTTCAAGCTATCCCTCTCTTATACAGAACAAAAATTATTCCCCTCTGTCATGCTTAACCATCAGCATCTCTTTAAATACGTCTACTCCAGCAATAACACAGCGACCGCCGCGGCGGTGCCACTCGTTCAAAATTTTACTACAACACCAAGCCGCACACCCCACTTAATTTCGTTCCCTCTCTTTCTCCTCTCTCCTCCTCCCGAACAATTCTCCTAAGACCCTAAACACACACAGGCGGCGCGCGCGACTGTAAAATTTTCCATTTCCGCGACGGTGGAACGGCCGCCTTGTTTTACGGTTACGGCTGCGAGCGCTACATAGCGGGAGAGAAAGAAAGACACCCAGAGAGAGCAAGTGAGTTGTACGAAGGCCTATGGAGATTTTTCGACTGTCGCGGCTGCTGCTGCGCGTTATGAATTTTTGACGGAGAGGTGGCATTAGCTTGTTATGGATCCTCTGTATCATGTCATGAGATAGATGTTATTAGTTATACGTTCGATATTCCAGGCTGTGATAATTATGATTAGGTCGCGATTGATTAATCGATGTAATTTCGGTCGGATTCATTCGTAATGAACTGCGTTGTTGGTTGGTATAGTTATATGACCGTAATCATGTATATAATATATATACGAGTCGGTTATTCCGTTTTCCATCAGTTTTACTAAATTATATATATGTCATGGAATCTCAAAACATGCCCTTAATGCGATGGCATGGAAATAGAAATCAAATAACAATAATATAATAGCTACTGTGTTATTATCTGTGTATTAATTAAAATTGATCGGATAATAAAGCTGCAGCGAATCCATTAAGTCATCGGTAAATATCATTTCCCATCGACTATTCATAATCAATCGCGTATATTCTATACTTTGTATATATACAGATGAAAATAAATCCTCTCCCATTACAAAAGATATATATATCGCACACTTTTTCAATCCCCGAACGCAAAAATCAGGCCTCGCGCGAAGATCCGTATACAACGTAAAAAAAAAAGAAGCGAAGGAAGAAGACTCCGCGGGAGGAGGAATTTCGAGGAATCGGTCGCCGTGTTTCGCAATAACAATTCGTTGCACTCTCCCAGAGCGCACGCGCGCCTCGCCATTATTTTTCATGTCGCTGCAATATCTGCGAGTGCATTTTTCCGGATATCGGTGGCCGCCGTTGCCGCACAAAGGCATCGATATTCTCCCTCTCTCTCCACTGCCGTCTTCCCTCTCTCTTTTTTTTGTCTTTTGTCAGTATGATGCCTTTTTTCCTTCCTTGCTCTCTGCCCCCCCCCCCCCCTTCGCCCCCCCTCTCTCTCGATACTACTTTTTTACGCGGACGTCTCGCTCCTTCGACTGCATCCTGCCGAGACGCCGCCGGTATTTGTCTCGCGCGCGATAGAGAGAGAGGAGACTTTATTATGGCGAGGACAAAAAGGGGCGAGATCCATTTTTCGGTTGTAAAAGGTTTTATATTTTAGGGCATATTATGAGAAGCAAACGGAATTTTAATTTTACATATGTTGTACTTTGGGCAAATGAAAATAACTTTTCAAATGTAATAATAATATGCAGGGAAACATCGTTATTTTGAATTCAAAGAATGCATTATTTCGTCGAAATTAAAAATTCCATTTTTTAATCCACGCTGGTTACGCAATATAAATTTGTACCTATGCTTACGGAATAGCATTTTCTGGTAAATCGCGAATCCTCTTTGTCATCGTGCAATGTAATTATTACGCAATTTACTTTGAAAACATACGTAACAAACATTTAATCCCAAAATTCCACGACCTCAACAGCTACAAATAAAAAACACAATCATAAAATATCCTATATATACCAAATCAATTAATCGCGGTACTATATACCCCGCGAAATTCCTATTATATGCATCGTCGCAGCGCTATACCCCACAATCCGACAATCTTCCAAGCCGACGCGCGTCGCCCACGTCCGAGCAGTTCCAACTTTTTGCACTGCCATACTGTGTCCGCGTCCATTTATACTTCCTACGTGATCATAGCCCGCGGGATTGTCCCCGAAATCTCGCGCGACGTTTGTTTGGCGATTTTATCGGACTGCGCGCCCGCGGCGTTGTTTCCAAACCCCCCTCCCACCGCCTTTCAATTTGAGCGCGTGGCTGGAAAAGCAAGTGGACGTTCGCCCGAGTGTATATGTGTATGTAGACACTTTTAGGCGAGGGGATAATTGAATCTTCGATCTTGTAAAGTGTATAGTTATATTGCTTATGTTATAAGTATAGATTTAAACGGGATATTTTTTCGAATTTTTCGAAAGCTAGAGATGGTATGGAAAAGGAGAGAAAATGAAAATATACGGGTCGTTGTTATTGCTGTCGAGTGTATTTTTACATTCAACGGGAATTCTTATGTCTATATATATATACGTGTGTGGGTGTGTGTGCGTGCTATTCTAAAAATACACCAGATACAGAAGAATACCAATTAGCCGTACTATTTTTACAAGTAAACAGTTACAAACCCCCGGACGTCGACTACATAACTAAGTTACTGTGTATTTTCAAGTATATATATCGATATTCGGTTACGTCAAACACGCGTCTTTTCCATACCAGAGCGTGGTCGCATCGTTGTTGTCACTAGATATACATTTTTCGCTTCATTCGATATTCATTTCTCGCAGACTATAAACAACATTTCCTGCTGATATAATTCAATCGCATATATTATAAACAATTCGAAAATACTCCAGAAATTCTCCACCTAACGCGGCTCGGCCATCAGAGCCAGGCAATTAAGCCCCCACGGCAATTTAGAAATTAGCCCTCTCGCACATACCCTCATATACTCACACGCGCACGCGCGCGTCGCGATAAGGCTAACGAGGCGGATCATAAGGAACGCGCGAGCGATGCTTTATAGGTTTCGGATATTGCATCGGAGATAAGATAGAGAATTTTTGCCGTCGCGGCGAGGAGACGACGCCGCCCCTCCGTACGAGCGAGATAACGCGAGCGCGACGCGAGGTCATCTTCATATTTCACTCGGTGCGCAAGGAGGAGGAAAAACGCGAAGAGGGCGGCGTACTCGCTTGACGATGCGCGGCTTTATGCGAATTGCAGTGAGTGTGTTTTGCAAAAGAATGTAGGGGTGGATTGTAGGGTCGGATCAGTCATTGACCTTAACCCCTTGATACACTATAGGATCTGTCAAGGTATCTTTTACAGCACGAATGAATTCGATTACAATAAAAAAACCACCTCTTACACAAACTTTCCGCACCCAATATACACGCCGCCAGCAAACTTAAATTCGCCTCCTCCTCCTCCTCGGCAACCACCCCGACGATCGAATTTCAAAACCCCGCTCGTCGTTCTAACGTATCCTTGTTTACACCTCGACACAAGGCGGCTTTAATAAAACTTCCGGGAAGCCGATACCCGCCGGCCGCACTAAATCAGTCGACGAGCGCGACGTGTCTTTCGACGCTTAATAAATCGCGCAGCGTAGAGAATCGCCAGCAGCAGCGGCAGCAACGTTACGCAGGAACTCTTGGGTATATTGGATTAGCGGGGGAGAAGTGAGGTTATTGATGTGATTAGTTGTAGTTTTAATGTGGTTATAAGGTTATAACGTGCGAGAATTTGTATAGAGGGAGAACCAACAATATTTAGCATATATCTGTGAGGGAAAAATACAGGTAAAAAATTTATCGACCGGAAATACAGGGATACGAGTGCGCCCGGCTTATTAAAATTTCAACTCTCTCTCTCTCTCGCGCTTGAAAAATCCGCGACCGTATGTGTGTTTGCTCTGGAGCAGCGTCTGACGGCTCTCGGATGATTTGACGTACAGCACGCGCGACGGAATTCCTATACGCGTTTAAAGTGAGCCACCCCCGCGCGCGTAAATATTTTGCACCGCACGCGGAGATGCTGAATTTTTTCGGTGCGAATGTATAATGTATACCACGGCGAGAGACGCGCGGAAAATAAGAGATAAATGTTTTTTTAATGTAGGCAGATGATATGGGCGGTACGCGCATAATAAAGTAGCTATCAAACAACTATATAATATGGAAAATATTTCGAAATAATAATAATCCAACGTCACACTCGATGATCAGTCGGCTGGCAAAGCGCTCGCTTTTAGCGCGTCATGAAATATCCACCGGTCGCTCACTTCGCGTCTACTACGGCGAATTCTTAATAGTTGCAGCGAGAGCGCGCAAATGGAGTCGTCGCGTAGCCGCTGAAAAATTCAGGGTTCGGAGTAGTAAGAAACGATCCTTATCGGGCGACGCGACGACGTTTTGCCTAGAGCAAAAGTGAGAGAGAGAGAGAGAGAGAGAGAGAGAGAGACATGAAGGGGAATATCGTATGGCTGAGGGAGAGGGCTCAAAGATTTCTCGGTTTGCTAGGGTCTGGGGTTTAGGGGTGAGAGAGAAGGAATTTTGATTTTTCGGCGGGATTATATTGCAGAGATGGTAATTTAAGTTTAGCTGGGTTTCGTCGGGATGAAGTTTTTATTATATAAATGTATAGTTTTGTGAGAAGTGTAGAGAATTGTTATGAAAAACTGATTTATAAGCGATATAGGATTTTAAAATAATTATAAATGAAAGTCAATTCTGTATTTTCTTCCAAACACCCAACGAAAAAAAAATCTTCACACCCTGACACTCGCTAAAATTTTCCTAAACATCGCCTACCTCTCGCTATATAGAAATCTAAAGCGTTCAAGCACGCGGGCGAAGGCATAGTCTCGCGCGACACTCGAGCCCGCCTGGCGCTCGCTCATCCGGCTCAGCGGAGATTCGAGTGGATAAAGACGCTCGCGAAAGGGGGGAGACGAGAGTTGTCCTTTTCAAGTGCTTCCGCGTCGTCGCGAAAACAAAGCGGGGATTTCGAGAGGAAGTAGAGAAAGTTTTGCGAAGAGAGATCGCGAGGCCGATTGACAGTCGCGATTTGGCGCCTTTGCAGCCGGACGTTATATTAATTGTTATATGGCGAAGGAAAAGAATGGGGAAAGTTATGAGGGGGTTTTGAGAGAGATGAGGAGAGATGATAAGTAGTGTTTTCTTTTTTTTTTGTGAATTGCAGTTTTTTTGGATTCTTTGTTCTGTGAAGACGATGGGGGAAGTTTAAAGCAAGGAATGTTTTTTTCAGGGATAAATAATATATAGCGATTGTATTTTCGTTCGACGAAATGAATAAAATAAATATCCAGAATAAATTAGAATTATATAACGAAACGTAAGATCACTTAAAAATAAAAACTTTCCTCTGTCCTACTTAGTTTTATATTTAAACGAATAGGAAAATACCCTTCTGACCCAGTAATTATAGCTCATAATTGTTAATTCACTTCCATTATTTTTTTAATAAATTACATTTCTAATCTTGTTTTTTCTTTATTTCTCGTCTAAATAGAGACGGCCACGGTGAGACAGCTCTCATGAATTGTAAACACGTACACGGCACGATTAACATATGGTCAAGAAAGAATATGTATATCACACACACGACCCTCGAGACTTTCTCGCAACCTGCAAACATATGTTTTTTTTTTTTTGTTCTCCGTGTCCCGAAACTTTTGAGCATTACTCAAATGGGATTTACAGCATAACGCTTTGATTCGCTCTTCTTATACATTGGTTTCGACTTACACTTCAATATCAATCGCGAACAAGTGCGAAGAAAATAAAGCTGAAATTGTATACTTATAAAGTATAAAAATTCCACCCACGCGCGTTCAACAAATTCATCCGTATATATATTTATTTAACGTAATATTTTATATCTATATAAAATACACGTTCTTTCTGTGAAGGATATATAAGTACATATTTTCCGCATGAATTATTCAGGGACAGAAGAAAAGTTTGTATTATTTTTTCCTCGGATAAATCATACTTCCACGGGTGAGCCGCGAAGATATATAATATATATAAATATAACTGCGAGCTCACAAATATTTAGATGACGCCTGATGCATGAAATTTTCTCTACAGTTGCTATAATTTTAACGTAGTATAATCACAAAATCACGTTTCTTCGAACTTCAGCAGAACGCATATATACCTCGCGTGTCGAAAAATCTCGCGGAAGAGTTCGGTAGAGCCCAGTGGAGCTCGTAAATATAAGGTCGTACCTACGTATTGTGTCGGTGAATTATTCGTCGGGGGGGTGTCCCTCGATATTTCATATAGCAACGTGCGGCTGTTGAGTGCGACGCGCGATGGGTTATAGTTAATCCTCTGACGATTTGAGAGACGGTAACCAAAACAAAAAAAAAAACACTAAAGCTCCTGGTTCATATATTACACGTTGCACCTGAGGGAAACGCAGAAATAATTGTGTAAATAGTTTATCTTTCGCGTTAATGTACCGGCGCGCTGCACTTTCTGCTCGTCGATTATTATACATGTATATTTACAGGACGCGCGCGCAGCTTTGTTTAATAAAGCACGACGCCGAACGATTAACAATACCTGAAATAATAATTAACGTTAAAAGCCGGGAGGGGCGGGAATCATTATTAATGATAATATCGTTTTAATGCCACATTGAAAACACTATATACGTTGAAATTTAAAATTTACGCAAATTCAATCATTTTCATATCAAAAACCAGAAAGAAAAGGTACATACGCACGCGCAGGCGCGTCATAACGTCGCGTTAGCGCGTGAACGCAGACTGTCGGACACGGACAATGTGGGGGGAGGACGCGCGCGTTAATGCGAATTAACTCGCTTCGAAATAATTCGAATCGAGGCTGTGCTGCTCCAGCTGCGCGTGTCACGCGGGCATAAATTTCGGGGGCAGGAGGTTAGAGAGGAGTGCGTGTATATGTGGGTTATCGGGAAGAGAAAAATAGGTAGGGGATCGATGTTGATTTGTTAATTTGTTCGTAAATAAGCATGCGAATGTATTTTATTATAGAATGATGAGGTACATTATTTTTAAAAGCCGTTTTAAAAGTTTGGGAAATTATTCCCTCGCACGATATATGGTAAAGGAGGTTGTAGTTTTTAAAGTTTGAGAGAGCTGCCTATATTGGATTTAACTCGTGAGACATTAAACGTTTCTGAATATTTAAGCTACACATTTAAAATTCTCATGTACGTAGTCAGGGCGAGACGTGTTCTTTATATCATTTTGAATTATTCAGCGCGCCCTCGCTGCCAAACAAAATACAACATCATATACCGCGCACCGATTCACATCCATTTTGCAAACGCACGAGCGATGAAAAACACACGCGAGAAAGTGCAGCAGCATTTCGGGGCGCGCAAGAGTGAAATCGATATTCAGTCGGCGCGCGCGCGCTCGACTTCTCGTCAAACATCTCGAAACAAACTGTAAACACGAAAATCTCGCGCGAGCGAGTTCGAGGGGTCACTTCTCCGATCGATCGAACGCGCGCGGCACACTGCGCTGTCTTCGCCGCGGGCGTGTGATGGATATGTATTGGCGCTGCAGGGATGGAAAGTTCAACGGTGAGAAAGAGTTGACTCTTCTTTCTCGCAGTTTGATATACGTCCGAGGGGGTCTCTCATTTGCCAGTTGACATTGTTCGTGTAACATAGCGAAATTTTTGTAAAACGCTGGTATCTTGAAAATACTTTTCATAATTAAGTGTATAATCGAAACAGGAGAGGAAAGCGCATAATACAAACCCACTCTGGAAAATCCAATTTTTCGTATAACTTTCTCGTTTACAAAGCGCGGGAGAAATTTTTATATAACATATTCAGCAAAAAGCGGAAACATTTGCAAATGGAGAGAGAAAAAGCCGAAACTAAAAAAAATTAGATCTTTGCAACCCACCGCGTAGTTACCTCCCGGTGGGATGCGAGAGTCTCTTTGGCGGAAATATCGCGTCGATCGACTCGCCGCTCAGTCACAGCGTTCGCGAGTCCAGTCACGAGCCTGCGCGTGCCGTCTGTCTGTCTGCGTCTCTTTCGTCTCTTGCACCTACATATAGGAAAGGACGCGAATGTATAGGTAGTCTTGCAACCGGAAGACGGGTATCCTCTGGAATTGCAGGTGAGAGCAAAGGAGGAAGTGAATTGAGGAGAGGCACGAGTACGTCGCTTAGGGAATTTTTTAGGAAAATTTCGAGCCTGCCGTGTGTAACCGCTAGGTGGCGAAAACGATTCTGCGATTAAAAATATACAGATGCTGTTAAAGCATCGCTTCTCAGATTATTGGCTAAGATGAAAAGTGTAGTGCTATTGGAACAGAGTTTTCATCTCGGTAGTCGTACTACTGATTGCCGTAAAGATGTAAAGGATATTGGTCTCCTGCGAAATCTGTAACGATAAAATCAAAATTTTATATTTAAAATATGGCTTCTTCAAAACGTCATGACCCGTGCGCGTAAAAACGACTCTATCGTCCAAAAATATATAAGAGCACAATATACACATGCTAATTAATATTAATCTTGTTCTTTCAAGTTCCCGACGCCCAACGCGAGTGCGTGTACATATATTTTCGTTTCTTTTCATGCACACCTTTTCCCTTTATATGCTCTCCTAATTAAAGCCGTTAAATAAATTTATAATGCAAATTTATCACACTTACGTATATAGTGTAAAGTTGAAGCAACTTGTGAAACTCGACGCCTGGCAATCTGTTATGCGGTTTGCAGTTTGGCGAGGTGAGTTGAACTTAACTCGCGCACGCTCGAAATATCATAACTAAAAACATTTAGTTCCACACACTGCGGCGCTTATATTCGCCATTAACCTAAACAGCAACGCTACATATATATTTTCCACCCATCATCGTAATCTTTTATCCCCTTTATTCACCACACATCACGCGGAACTTCGCGCGCGAGCGCAATAAAACAAAAGAAAACCCAAACCCGCCCCATATATATATATATATATATATATATATATATATATATATATATCTCCCCTCTTTTTTTTTTTTTCACACACACC
>JAPYZO010009344.1:0-12625 GCA_030522905.1 Torymus flavipes | reverse complement strand
TGTAAGTAAGAATTTTCTCGGAATTTTTCGGTATCGCTGAACGCATGAAATTTTGATAAAACAAAAAAATAAAAAAATACGTGTCAAATAATTTTTGGACAAGAACATGAATACTCTTATCCCAAAATGATCGGTGACATAGGCATACGCGGACCACCTGATTTGAGATGGATTCGGCCATTAAACAAATTTGGCACCCTTTAACTAGATTCTCGATCGCGCCATCGATACCTAGCCAATACACATAAGATCTCGCAAACATTTTAATCTTTACAATTCCCATATGAGACGCATGCAACTCTTTTATGATTACAGAACGCATGGATTCTGGAATACAAGCACGCAACCCCCAAAATAGACATCCCTTATCCACGGTTAGTTGGTATCTTTTTTCATAGTACGCTTTAACCTCGTCTTTTAATGAATCAAAATTCGGCTACTCGGCTAAAACGTACTTGATTATTGTGCTTATAGTGTTATCTTTTTTACTTTCATTTTCTAGCATTTTACTGTCGAATGCAATTGTGCCCTCTTCAAAGTAATAAACGTATGAAAAATTAGTGTCGTATAATTGTGTGCTATCGTCTACTGGAAGCCTCGAAAGAACGTCACAATTTGCATTCGCTTTTGAACTAATATGCTCGATCTTGTACCTAAACCCTGAGAGAAAATATGCATATCTTTGTAGTCTATTGTCGGCAGTAATCGGAATCCCTTTCCGTGGACCCAAAATAAATTCTAACGCTTTATTGTCGGTACGCAGGGTTATTTCTTTCCCAAAAATATATTGGTAGAATCGTTTGAACTCGAAAACGATTGCCATTGCCTCTTTATCTATAATTGCGCGTTTTAGTTCGTTTGTTGGAATTTTCTTGGAAGCGTAAGCAATAGGCTTTTCTGTTCCGTTTTTATATTTATGCGGAATAATTGCGGATAGACCATAATCTGACGCGTCACACGCAAGAACTATTGCTTCGTTGGGATCCTAATGTACTAAAATCTTATCGAAAATGAGTTCGGATTTTACCCAAATGAATGCCCTTTCACAATTTTTATCCCATAAGAAATCGCTTGCGTTCGATAAGTCGTATAAAGTTTTTAAATTATCTGATCTTTTGTCCAAGAATCTAGCGTAGAAACTTACGAGTCCCAAAAACGAAGCTAATTCTTTCGTGTTAGTCGGGCGCGGCGCGTTTACCATCGCTTCAACTTTTGAAGCTGCCTTATGCAGCCCCTTTTTTATCAATCACGAACCCTAAAACCTCTATTTTCTTTTGCGAGAATTTACATTTTTTTTTATTCAATCTTAATCCGCATTCTTGCAGCCTAGCGCACACTTTCTCCAAATTTATCCGCTTTATCCGTCCTACCTGTCACATCAATATTATAAAGATACGCGATAGTATAATCAATACCAATCAAACAATCGTCTAGTTTCTTTTGCACATCCGTCGGTGCAATCGCGACACCCTCTGGTATGCGTTTATAACTAAAGAGACCTTTATGTGTCACGATTGTTAATAAATTTTAACATTTTTCGTCGACTGGGCTTGCATGTAGCAATGCGTCATATCCAATTCCGAGAAGGAGTTTCCGCCCTGTAATTTTGTAAATATGTCATCTATAGTATGAAGCGGGTATTTATCTATTATTATATGTGGGATTAAAGTAATTTTGAAATCGTAATAAATTCTAATACTCTTATTACTCTTAAACACCGGTACAATAGGCGCTGCTCACTCACTCAGACCTTGTACAGGTACTAAGTGGCCAGACTTTACTAATTTCTCAATCTCCTCCTCGATCATTGGTTTCAACGCATGTGCTACGGTACGGCATTTCATTGCGATAGGTCGTACATTTTCTTTCAAATGAATTACCGTTTTACCTCGATTGTATAGCCCGGGCGTTTCATTAAAAAGTTCTTTATATTTATCTGCGAAATAATTTGACACATTTTCGATTTCCATTTTATTTACAACTGCGCTTAGCCCTGGTAAATTAAACGGCCACAAATCAAACGCGGCAATCCATTGACGGCCTATTAAAGCTGGTCCGGTACCTGGTAAAACGAAACATTCTAGCTTTCTAATTTTGCTTAAAATTTTTATTTCTAGATCCGCTAATTTACCCATTGGCTGGAGTGTGCTGTTGTCATATGACTTTAAATTAAAATTTGTTCTTACTATTTGTAATTCTCTAAAATGGTCATCGAAAATTTTCTTTGAAATTACGGTCGCGTATGTCCCAGTATCAATTTCGAATCTTTCATTATTCTTATTATTAATACTTACATTTATATACATTGATTCAGCATTTTCATTTTTATATACGTCATTCGATTTGTTGCTAATATTATAAACATTGTTATTTTTTTTGTATTCTATATCATTGCTTTCATCTTTACATTCATTCTCATTCAATTCAAGTTTATAAAATTTCATTTTTTTTGACAAATCGATTTCTTCTTATCCTTCCTCAGCTGACCCTTCGTGCAGTAGATTTACAGATGTTTTCGATTTTTCTTCTTTTGCCTGCTTAATTCTACAGGCACGCTCGAGATGACCTTGTTTATTACAGTACTTACACTTATACTCGCGATACCGGCAGTCGCTCTTGGTGTGATTTGCTCTACCACAACAGTAACACACTATACTTCTCTTTTCACTGTGCTGCGGCTGCTCGTCTGCTGATGCAGGCTGTCGCTCGGGGTCCCGTGTGCCCTTTCGTCCTCCGTACCGTATTACTTCCGCTGGGAGATGCTGGATGCGACGGAGCGTTGCAGGTGTAAGACGCCGCAAATCTGCAGCTTCCTCCGAAGTAGTGGCTGCGTTGGCGCGTTGCTGCATCAACTCTACAAACCGCTGCGTTTGCTCAAAATCTGAGCGCAGTTGGCTCGAGTGTGAAATTATTTGTTCTAATTGTCCACGTACCGCGTCTCTCCTCGTGCTGAGGGACTGGTCCATTGCGCGGTAGCGGAAGCGCTAACGAGACTGAATACAGCACGTCACCGGCGGGACTACGACTTCCCCCACTGGTTTCCCCGGCTGGTGTTGGTGGGGGCATCCAGGCTGCGTAGCATCCACGTGTAGTGGGAGAGGGCTTTTCCCTCTCCACTGGTTGCTGCTGATCGGTCCATAAGCACGAGTTTCTTATGATTCTAACAGCCGCCGAAGAAAGCACGGCTTGTTCTTTCTGCTGTAATATTATATATTTTCCTTACACAGTGCTCGTACCACTGTACGATTACTTTCGTAACCCTTTAGTCCCCGTATGTTTCGTTGAATCGGGCATCTCTTTTCTTTATTCAATGCTTGTTGCGCTGCTCCAAGCACGCGCACTGCTCTTCTGCTTTATCTTCTAGAAGAGCATCGACCCCACCAGTACACTTCTGATCAAGCTTAGCTCCTCCATGACTAGTCCGGGAGACTCCCGAGACTGAGCTGATGCACCGTGTAGAATCGATCAAGCTTATGTCCTCTGATCACAGGAGAGTAATGTGGGTGTGGTGTGCAGAGTGGAGTATGCAGAGTGTATGCTTACGACCTCTTGTCACCAGGAAGTAAGGTGGGGATGACGTGCAGAGTGGGGTGCGCAGATTGTGGTATATGTGTGACGTCCTACGGACTTCTAATATTTTCAAATTACTTTTCTTCTCTCACCTATTTTTATTGCGCTTCTATCGAAGGGTAAATAAGACCATACTTTTCGCCAAATATGAAGACCGCTCATCTAGTTTTATTACCTTGTTTTTTTTTTTCGAATACTTTCGCTGACGCGATCCCCCACTCCTCTACTCAGCCACGCGACCTTTATAGAACGCGCAAACCGCTCGGCGCAATCTATTAATTATTTACTAAATTAAATAATCTTAACCTAAAGGTTTAGCTGTTACTATCCGCGGTTATAGAAAATGAATTTTATATTCAGAATCATAGAACGTGACAGCTAAAACAAGATTGGTGACCTACGGTGGGACTCTATAGCCGCTGCCTAAAGTAATATCACAAGAAAAACCTTCCTACCGTCAATTAAAAACGAATAGTAAAAGTTTTAAGAAAATTAAAAAAAAAATAACAGATAGATTAGAAACATTTAAACCAACATAAAATTTAAATAAATTATTTTTTTCTAAATACTAGATAAAATATCTATTGCAAAACTATACGAAATTTGAGCCTTCTTTTCATCGCTCTGAATATACTAATTAACACTTGTAAAATAAAATACGTTTCAACTAAAAACAACCGACCGCGGAGACCTTCCAGGAAACTGATAGGAAAAATAAAGCCATAAACCGCTAAAAATCAACAATATCTCAATTTTATTACAAGTGCGCGACGAAAAACTAACGTTGCGACCCTGAATAAATAACGGGAACTCATATCTATTAGTTCGCGATAGATACCTAAAAATTCTTATTAACAATTTGTTTTTTAACTCAATTAAAAATTATCTTGTTGAAGAAGAATCAACAATATAAATTAAATCTTTCAAAAACTAATTGTCACAAAAACAGAATAGCAACGGGATGAAAATTTACAAAATCCCCACGATCTTTGAATAAAATAAATCCAAAATATATATTGTTTGCTTAGAAAAATCACATTATAAATAACACATTATTAATATGAAAAAATTCACTAACCTACAAACTTACAAGAAAATATTAATTGCAAATATAGAATTTAAAGAACTATTATTCACTTATGATAATGTGTGGATAACGTAGTAAAATTAATAAGAATTAAAACAGGGCGATTTAACATAAAAAGAATTATTTTAAACAAAATCATACACGTCTTCAAAAATTTTCCTCCAAGACAAACTTTTAAATTTAAGATAAAAAGTACTCGGTTAAACGCAAGAAGAATTTTCTTGAGCCAGCTTATCTCCAGATTCTCCAAAACCATTAAGGCAGGTAGAGCAATAAACCGACGAAATCCGTGCTCGCCTAATTCTTAAACTCATTACGGTCGCACCGACAATCTAGCATTTGCACCCTAAATAAACATCATTGAGGGAAGGCCAGCCATAAGACGCGCCGGCGCACATTACGATATTTGCAATAGACAAATTAAGAGTAAAGAACCCTATTTCGGAAATTTTCCCGTGGTGCATCGTAGGTAACGTGTTTAGAAGCCTGCTTAGGAGCCCTCAGTTTTTCCTCTGCCCCCGTGTCAATCACAACTCCAAAGTGCAGTCCGTGTGTAATAGTGAAGCTTGTGTTTAACTGTATTGAAAAATATTCAAGTTTGCGTGTGCCTATACAACTAAAAAAAAATAATAATAAAGGAAAGAACAAATCAAAAGAACTTAAATATTTTGAAGGAAGGAAGCTATAACGAAAACCCAAAAATAAAAACATACTTTTAACAGAAAAAAAGGAAATTATACAAGCAAAGGTGAAAAAATAAATTAATATTTTTTTTTTTATATTAACTTACTCCTACTTAGCACCTTTTTATATACTTCGCTAAAATAGAGGAGATTTAAAAATTTCAATCTTTATACTCAATATTTGTACTCCTTATTTTTCTTTCCCGGGACGAAGCTCCCTCCAACAATAATCGTGCTAAAGCAGATGGAGAACAAAATTTTCCTTGACGTCGCACGTGAGACTCAGAAAAATTCTCGCTGCAAGGAAAACTCTGGTATCCAAATTGGAGGCAGAGACCTTTCCCTCTGCAGTCTGCTGAAGCGCAAGAACTGTTGAGATCCTCCCTCACCGAGCCTGACGAATCTGTTAAAGAATCTCCGCTCGAGGAATTTTTTTTTTTTTAAACTAGACGATCCTAGCTGGTCGTCTGAATTTATGAATATATCCTTGCCAGACCAACTTCGAAGGCCATTCCATTAAAACCCTTAAAATATTGAGTATTTCAACCATTTTCAATTTGTTTGTAAGCTCGTTTTACTTTAGCGAAGTTGTTCTTTTACTCTGTTTACTCATATCGCTTTATGAAAACCAACTTTTATTTAAAAAATTTAACGTACAAATACTTTACATTTTTTTACGTGTTCGCGTACCGTCGGATCGTGTCAATCTCCCACAAAACCCTATATTTTATACAATTAATATACAATATATTTACAACATAAGTAGTTAGTTGAATACATCGTGCATAATCACAATATTAAAAATTTTTTCCGACCGCCGGAAATCAAATAAAATAAAATCGCAAAAGGACGAATTGAACATGAGAAACAATTAAGGTTAAATTTTAAATAAACAATACTATTGTGAGGGATGTATGTGAACTGGAAGTTCATTACATCACTTAATATTTGTGCGTAAACTGGAAGTTAACCACGATATTTTAATTAAGAATAAAATTTCTTTTTCAATTCACTAAGCTCTGCGTGGACTGAGAGTCATCCTCTGCTTAGCGAATTTAAAGGAAAATATAACAATATAGTTACAAAAAGGAATTGAATAAACAATCAAACTAATTATCTTTCAAACAAGATTTAACTGAGAAAAATATAACCCAAGAAATATGAAATGGAATAAAAACGAAATTAATACAAAAGCAAAAATTTTAAATAAAAGATAAAAATATAATATTAAACGGGAATGTGGGTTTTTTTTCTCTACTCTCTTTTCTCTAAAATTCTTTTAAGTACATGAAAAAAGATAGCAAAAAGAGAGGAGGTAAATGGAAGGATGCTAAAAGAGATACTCTTTTGATAGGTATCCCGCGTGCAAATATAAATTTATATGTCCAAAATGAAGAATTAATTGAATTACTTGAAATTAACAAATCTACGGAAACTGAAGAAGAAAAACGTAACATCAATGAAATAATAGATTATCTAATTTCGCGTTAAAAGGATCAAGCCTTTAACAAAAAATTTTTTTTTAACTTACGCATATATTTTAAATTACCCGAATTATACGTCTCTTCTAGAACAGGGTGCTAATTTACAGCTTGACCAATCTACTTTTCACATTTTCGATATAATCACAGAATTTAAAATCAACAGTGTACCGAAAAAAATATTATACCACCCTCTAGTTCTTGAAAAATTACCCTTCGACATTAAAGCAAACTGAAATTACTCTCGAATTTGCCATACAAAACCTTCAAAATTAAAAGAATAAATCACGTAAATAACCTATACATAAATAAATTATGATATAGACATTAAAAAAAATAATAATCAATAATTTATTAATAATTAATAAATAAACAAATAAAATATAATCATTTTTTTATAAATAATTACTCTTAGGTTATTTAATCAACAACCCTAATTAAATAAAAATTGCTACCGAATAATAATATGTTTGCTACAATTAGCAACGAGAATTTAAAACGTAATTGAACCTTTTTCTTTTAATAATTGTCCAGAGACATAGTTAATAAAAAAAAATTAACATTAGAATTTTATTTTTATTATCAACTATAAAAATAAAATAAAAATCAATATATTTAAAAAAAAAATACAGACAAATAAATTTTAAATCAATAACTAATATTAAAAATATTATTAATAAATCTAATTAAAAATTGATTATATAATTTTACCCTAAGGGAAAACAAATAACTACTAATGATAAACTAATGACTAATTGATAATAAACTATATATATATATGCATACCTGTTTACAACATAAAGATTGTTAGTCTTTTATATAACTACTGTTTAGGAGAGAAACATAGATTTACCATAATTGTGTAACTGAATATAAGCAAGGCTTTCTCTTCTTTTGACGAAAATTGCTAAAAGTACATAGTTAATAAATAAAAATATAATACAACGTAAAAATAGTCACGAATAATTACATGATTAAACTTCAAGCCACTATCAATTAAGAAAAACACACAATACACAAAACACAATAAATATAGAAAATATAATTAATACACTAATTTCGTAACGATATTTTTCTACTGATGCGAGTAAAATTTAATATTATAATCATCAAAACCACAATAATTTGTTTACATCAAATTAGCAATAAATAAGTAATAATCATAATAAAAAATTTTTTTTAACATAAAATAAAGTAAATAAGATACGAATATAATAAGTTATTATTTGAAGATAAACATAGATTATCAACTATCAAATAAAAACAGACTCAAAAATCCCTAAGGTTATAAGAGTTTAAAACAAATATCGCTCAATATACAGCGAAATCATCTCATACAAATTATATTCCTACAAGCGATCGACAAACAAGGTAACATTAATTAACCGAATTACATAGTTGAATAAGAAGAGACAGATCCTGACTGTCTTGCTTTGCGAAACCAAAAGGAGCCGATCTTTTGTCCGAATACCCTATTATAAGCCCGTATAACAAGCAAAATTAAGGCTGCGTTCAAAGGCAATGGAACCTGGCCGAACTAACAAACACCCCCCCCCCCCTTTTTTGGACTCTTCATACCCTTATTTTTCTTTTCGTCGTTCTTACTCGTCGCTCAAAAACCTCGTTAAATCGAGTGCAAATAAAAAGTGCATATCAACGAACCTAACGATATCGGTTTAAAAAAAAAAAGAACGAATGGTAGATGCCAAAAGGATCCGGAGCAAAAAAACAACGAGCAGGTAGATTCCTACGAAGAGCAAATGAAGGAGAAGGTGCAGTGAATCCACCACGAACAAACGAAGGAGAAAGAATTCGTGCACGAAACAGCTACAGGCCAATATTAGAAAGAAGACCTACTGTGCCACCAACCTACATACAAAGGGTTGAACCCTGCACACCTCCTCAACCGGAAAGACGTCCTCCAAGAGAAGAGAACAACGAACTGGAATTAATCATCTTAGACGAAACCCCAATTGAACCAGCAGCAGTGCCTCTACCCCTACCTCGCGGTAATAATCAAGCGGAAAACGACGTGATAATAATCAACGAACTTCCGCAAGACTTCTTAGACCCGTGGGAAGACCTTCCAAGACGAGGAAGAACAACTCGTGAGACATATAAATATATATACATATATGTCTAGCAAAAAAATAATATCATAAGAATAACAATTTTTTCTAATTCTCATATATCTGATACTATTTTTCTTTTTTTTTTTTTACTCGCAACTCCCTAAGTCTCTAAGTTACGAGCACAAAAAATCCATTAATGTTCCCCAATATAAACTACTCACCTGTGATAAGACAAGAGTTTGCTCAACTCTATACTGACTTCCAGATTTTCGACGAACTAGACACAGTTCACTGGAAATACTCTCATAATTTAAAATCAATTTGAGATTCTTAAGGAAGCTCTAATTGATATAACAAAAGTTAATATAAAACTAACTTCTAACTTAGTCCACTTCCACATAAAAATTGTGGATAACAAGGACGTAGAAAATTTGACTAGGACACTAGAAAGGTTGGAATTAACAGATTGAGGTGCTTAAAAATATTCATGCACCAAAAGAGAAAACTATTAAAGCAAAGGAATAAACTCGCCAAACGTTTACGAGAAATCTTAATTAGACCAAGGATCTTCGCCGCAATTTTTGGGAAATCATTACGCCGCCTATAATACCGATCCACGAATTGGAAACTGACGTCGAAACAGATAGTGACGACAGCACAGTGAACGAAATATTGAATATATCGTTAGAACATTTTTCGAAGGATTTTGAAATAAACAAAGAAGAGAGGATAATAAAAAGCTGCCCTTCGATATGAGAGATTTACAACAAACAGAAATAACACTGGAATTCGCCCTACATACATTTTCAAAATTAGAGGAATTCAATGATCCCCGATAGAAATTTTTTTTTTCTATCGGAAATTTCAAGATTGGAATTCGATAACCTTCGAGAAGACATTGATTGCTTGGACTCGCTCAATACCGGTCACCATCACTTCACTAATCATCTACGATCTCGTATAGACCAGCTCGAAGGAGAACAGAGAATCTTAAAGGAAGCCTTAATTGAATTAGTTAAGGTAAATACCAAACTGAGTGCATCCTTAGCAACTTCCTTTAAGAAACCAGTTACGGAAAAGGACGTAGAAATCTTAGAAAACGCCCTACGTAAATTAACTCTCGATGAGCAGAGTTAAAAATAATTTGCGTTTCATTCTACGGAAGCGAAGGGAATTTCTAGACGCTGTGAAAAGAGCAGTGGAAATCTCGAATCTCACGACCCCGAGAAGAATCACCTCTTACGTCGTTGATCATCAAAATCAAGCCGTAATAGGAGCCTTAGACTCAAAAGAAGAAGGACCTTTAATTATAACTTGCCCAGTCTCACCAAGAGAATCAGTGTTAAGCGAAGACACAGCATCTGAATACCGCACGATAGATGAGGTTGGACGTTCCTCCGACGATCAGACTGAATTATCACTAATATCATTTACCCTCATTCACGTCCGCACTAGTGAAAACACAGTGAAACCAGTCGTAAGGATAAGAACATAAAGAAGTTATCCCAAATTTAGAGACATTCCACCATTCGATTTAGACCCGCAAACAGAATTGGAAATCTTTGAGACCATAAAAAGTGGTATTTGTAAATTACTTGAGGAAAGTAGTTAACCAACGAAAGGTGTAGACACACCACTCAAAATGGCTGAAAACGAACTTATTGCCAACCTGACGCAACATTAGACTATCACTGATGCTCTGAAACAACTATGGGAGAATGCATGGCTGTACAACAAGCCTTACTGCATATACCCGTTTATGATGGCAAAAATATGCCACTTAAAACATTCCTTCCAGACGTTGAAAACGGATATAGTATATGCCCAGCAGGTATCAGAAACGCATTCTTCGAAGGAGTCATCGCTAAGTTACGTGACACAGCCAGAGATGCTGTAAGCGGAGTAGAAATTAATACAGTAGTCAATTTAAAAGACGGTCTCAAAGAATACTTCTCTCCCAAGAAGAATTACTCACAGTTCTGCGCGGATATACAAGGAGGAAGAATGCGACTCAACCAAACCATAATCGAATATTATGGCCGCATAAAGAAAATCATGGAAGGCGCAAAAGACTCGTTGAACGAGAAATTTACCGAAGAACAAGTCCCACATATGGTAACAATGCTTGAAGGTATTGCCTTAGAATCCTTCAAACGGGGACTTTCAGATGAATTTCTTTATGCGCTAAGTGTACAAGAACCAGATACACTCGATGTAGCGCTAAGGATCGCACAACGCATTGAAAGAGATATGACAAACTCTACCGAAAAAAAAGGATTGCTACAGTTAGGTCCTATAGGTACACAGCCTACTCAACCTAATACCTTCAACCAGCTATCGATCGAAATCTCCAAATGAATACAGAAGTAGTCAATATCAAGAAGAACAAACCTCAGAATTTCAAGGACAACAAAGAAAACCTTCAACTTACCAACCAAGGTCAAAACAACTCACCTAGAGGATCCGAAATCGATACCTGCCCCTACCTTCACAAACACCATCCGTTCAGGCCCAAACTGACACCCCAAGGCAGAATTTAAACTCATCTGCAGTTCATCAGAAGGACGCACCGATGAACCAGCAGAACCACGAGCGTCCACTAACGGTAAAATTTATACCAGCGCAAGACCTTGGAGCCAAAGCAACGGAAGAGCAACCGTCCCGACAATAAAATTAAACGCTCCCGAATTAAAACAAACGACCGAGTTTCTCATCGACACTCGAGCCGAAATAAACTTCATCAACCTCCAAACATGGAAACCAAAAACCACGATTGCTGCTCATGAATCAATGGCTATAACAGGAATCACTGAAGGTAGCTTTAATACATTAGGATTAACAGAAATTACGTTCTTTGACACCCCTATAAATTTTGATGTAATTAAGCACAATTTACCACTAGGTGTCACAGGTATTCTTGGTGTCGATTTTCTCAAAACAGAGAACGTGGAAGTTTCGTTTCACCATAATACTCTAGTTACAAGATCAAGGCCTACTAGACTGTTACGCTTTATAAACTATAAAGCCAGTCTGCCTGCAAAGTACGCCCTATTAGCAAGAAGTAAAACTCCCATAACTATAAAGCTGCAACCTACTGAACTAACAACAGGTTATTTACCCCGATTCAAACCCCCTCTTAATGTTTTTATCGGAGATGCTTTAATAACAAACTACAATAATACATGTTGTGTATATGCTATAAACTCCAACGAAGAAGATATCGATATAGAGATACCCCCTCAAAAATTCCAACCGTTCGATGTAGTAGACGACTCAGAGGATTTTTTCGACTCAGGAAACAGCAGTACAGAATAACAAAATGCTGTTGACAAATTTACATGAATTATTAATAGTTTACATCTAGATCATCTGAATCAGGAAGAAAAGGATCATGTCATTGGAATAATCAAGGATTATCAACCACTATTCCACCGACCTGGAGACAAACTACCAGCAACAAATTTGCTGGAACACGAGATACACACAACTGACGAAGCATCCGTATTTATTAAACAATACAGATATCCTCCTATACACAAGGAGGAAATTCATAGACAAATGTGCAAATTATTACATGAAAGAATTATAGAAATTTCCACATCACCATACAATTCACCTTTACGGATAGTACCGAAAAAGGCAGATTCTAAGGGAAATAAAAGATGGAGAATGGTAATAGACTATCGTGCTCTCAATGATAAGACAATCGGGGATGCACATCCGTTACCAAAT
>JAPYZO010009340.1:0-10446 GCA_030522905.1 Torymus flavipes | reverse complement strand
TCTTCCAAAATGTTTTTACCACCTGGACGAGGGCAAGAAGGTCCTTCTTGAGAAGCATCGTAAATGCCGGTCCATGGATCAACGGGTTCAGAGGGCTGTAATATTTATGAATGATAAAAGTTTACTCGAAGTATTTTTACCGTCATACAATTTGATGACAAAAGAGTAAGTTAAACAAATGCTTACATGAACATTTATTTTTATCAAATTAATTTCATTACTATAGAAATACCATTAATTTTTACCGTTTTACCTTAAATCTTTTCTCTCCAGTTGGCGGTTTTGCATATTTTATTCCTCGAAACGAATATATATCTTTTCCCAGCCTTGTTTTCAATATCGATCCCTTGATCTTTCCAAGAGAGATTTCCGCTTCAGGGTTCACTGTCGTTTCCCCATTAGCATAAGGTAATGGGGAACAGAGCAGAAATGTGAAAAACAAAAGTGCCCTTATTTGAAACATAGTGTTACTAGGTAAGCGTTTGTATCACGACTGGCTTGTTATATACCTGCAAGCGTTATACACCTATATAATGAAGCGTATGTTACAATGGACATCACAATATTAGCGTATGAAAAACTTTCCTTATTGCTCAGTTGATTTAGCGTGAATTAACTCTTTATGGAAATTTGGTTTACCCATTCTAATGACATGTCTGTCAATTTTGTGTTAAATAAGGAAAAATTGGAAGATTATAGTTTTGAGAGTATTTTCATCATGGGAATCAATTATTAGCTTGTCATTGCAATTTACAAATTGGTTTTATTTTGATTTTATTTTTATTATTTTTTTTTATTATACGATTTAACTGATTAAAAGATGTAAGTGTCACGTTATATTAGCACAAATACTCACATATAAAGTAAAAACCCAAAAAATGTATTGTTGATAGAAAACAAACCATGTTGTGATTTTTAATACGAAACAAACATCTAAAGAATGTTGCTATCATATTGCAGTATGATACTCTATGCAAAAACAATCAAGCAAACTTCTACGTGAAAAAATTAATTTTATTATTATGCTGTAATAGGTATGCAAATGCACAATTATCAACATTTGACTGATTGTAAAGGTCTCAACGGGAACAATCTATCCCATAGCGCATATCTATCAGCAAACATATTCCTTTCCACGGACAATTTATCGCCGATTTCGAGATACTGCTTATCTTTGGTTTCTATAAGTAAATATTTACTCTTTTAAGTAGTACTGATAACAACTTTTTTCTCATTACGGAATTTTTTTTAGATCGTGCTATACAGAATAAATATTAATTGAATAAATTAATAAATGTTACATAAATATTTTCTTATATTTTTACAAAACAAAAAAAAATAAACAAGAATAAAAACTTTCAAAGAATACTATTGGGTTTATAAACTGCGACAATCCTCTTTTTGTGAAATAATTTCTAGATTTAAACGTAGCTTTTATAAAATTATCATTGTAAAAAATAAAGCTACTATCAGCCCATGTAAATATATTTTTATCATCCCCGTCAATCGTTTGAATTTTCTGAAGTTCATTATATAGTTCCAGAAAATCAAACATCTATATACAATATATTATTCAATTCTTACAATCGTCAAAATACCACACTCTCGCCTCATCGCATATTTTAATATTTTCATCACCATTAAATCATCCGCTCCTGGAAAACTACTTGCACCTTCCAATCAATGCTGCCCTGTATGAATGTACAATAACAACCGATAAAATTTACCACGCTCCCCGCTTTATCGCTTCCAGTTCCACGTATCAAGCGCAGATATTACCGAGCTATACATCCCCATATCGTAACCGACCCACTAAATCCCTAATAGCCGGCTTCCTACGAATCTACGTACCCGGACAGCAGCAGCATCCTTAAACATCCTCGCGCGGATATTACCAAGACGCTTGCGCGCGCGGTTGTACGTGGAAAATTCGCGCGCACAAATTCCCATTTATTATCTCCCCTCTCGCGCCTTAAATCTTGCGCGCGCGCATCACGGTAGCTTCTCTCGCTCTCTCGAAATTTACAACCCACGAGACCGTATAACCTCGGCCCCGCGGAGATCCGCTTTTTTATCGCCCGCTTGTGCGCGCTCTCTCGCTATTAATCCGAGGAGCGCACTCAAATCCGGCTCGCCGTCCCTGTAACGACTTGACAATTACCACGGGGAATAATAATGCTCGCGCTAATGCGCCAAGCAGAGTGTGTATTAGTAGACCTCCTGGCCTCGTATATATACATATAATATACCTCATACTCTCGGTAGCGGCGTGATTGTATATAAAGACACCCTCGACCGAGGTGACACATATACCTACACACACCATCGGTAGGAGAGATGTGGAGTAGTTACCTTTGAAAATCAGCGCCACCGGAAAAATCCCCCGCCCGCGAAAGAGAGTTTATAGTCGAAGGCCATAAAAGCCAGGAGCAATATAACTCTATATATATCCGCGGATCCTAAGCTAGCTCACCTTCTCGCACGGCGACGACGGCGGCGGTGGCAGAATAGCTCGGCCAATCTCTCGTCGAGAGATATCTTTCATCTTCCGCCGGCCACTCGCCACCTTGACTCACTCCCTCTTCTCTCTATACACTCCTCCGCTTTCCTCTCCTTATTCTCGACTCGGCCTGCACCCTCCTCTCGCTCGAGCTATAGCGAGCCATAATCCACCGGATTCCCGATAGATTGATCGTAAAGGCAATGTTCATTGACTCGAGAAGTCGAGGAAATCTCCGCGCGCGTAGTCCCACGAGAAAACGAGAAAGAGATGAGGAGGAGGAGAAAAGGAGTCTTGCAAATGCGCTATAGCCCCGAGACGTACATATATATACAGCAACCGCGTGTTTTGGAGCGCTCGCGAACGTAAAAAGCGCGCTGAAGAGGCCATATAGGAGACCTCGGGGATATCGGTTATAGAGTCTAAGTGCACTTTAAGCACTGGCGAGGCGAAATTTACGAGGGATCCGACAAAGGACGAATGCTAAAAAGTGCTCGCGCACGGGAATGGAAAGTTGGAAATTGCGCGCGCATGCGCTTGAATTTCTAAAAGTCCGCGGGTTGTAGATGATGACGTTGGGCTGCCGCAGCGCAACGACGGCTACTCACCCAGGGGACGTGAGTTATAATACGGACTGCCGTGCCATTCGAATCGCTCTTCTCGCGTGGAAATGTTTATGGCTTGGTCTACAGTCTTTTTTTGAATTTGCAGCGAGGAAAGGGTGTGAAATTTCTTGTACGTTGTTCAGGATTACATGGGACCGTGATGGAGAATTTATCACTTTTATCACTCCACCTTACGAATTTCTAACACGTGTCAGCTGTGTATATGGAACAATTATGAATTTATTAACCCATACACATTTATTTCTACTCGGTCCTGAACAAGTAATTGATTTTTTTTTTCCTCAATTAAAGTCGAGTTAATCTCAATTCGAGAAAACCATCTGTCGCCCAGCAGAGTGCATGCCAAAAAAGCACCCAGAAAACAACTTCTCGACAAAAAAAAGAGACCGTGACGGTGATCGTTACAGGGGAGGGGGGACTATTCATTTTGATCGACAGACGGACGATTGAATGAGGATCATCGCCGAAAAAATCCTCTCTCTCCCCTCTACCATAGCGTATCCGTGTGTGTATACGTTCGAGTTAAGAAGCGCTCGGTCAGATATATATCGAGAACACATCTTCTCCATTAGATGGCTAGACGGAACCAATGGGCCGTCGCGCGTTGGAAAAACGGGGCTGCATCGTGCTAACCCCTTTTGCGATATATATATACCTACTTTTCTCTCTTCTTTCCTTGTTTAGCGCGTGCGGGGGGACGGCGCATCACTCTTAATTCGTCACACCCCCTCCCTACTGTCGAAGCGCGCGCGTGCAGAGTGGCTCTTCCTGCCCTCTTCCGTGTATATAGCAGACTATATACACTATATTCGTTTTGCCAGAAAATGAGAAATCCGAGACGCGCTCGAGTGGCTCGTCGGCGCGAGATCGGGCCGATACGTCATCCGAGAAATAATTAAGCTGAGCGGCTCGTTAGGGATTATCCTGTTGATGTTCTACTCTCGGGAAAAAGCTTCCTCGCTCGCTCGCTCGTTCCACTTATGTAATAAAAGAATCGCGAGATTAAAATCGGGCGTGTGTACAAAGTGTGACGGGTAAATTAAATATGATATAATTTTGCTTTTATTTATTATATTTATAAATACATATTTGTATTTTAACGATGATTTTTTGCATAGAAAGCTCTGCCTGATGAAAACAAAAAGCTAATTCCATTATCAGCTTTTACGAATAATAACACCAAATATGACGCATGAACAATAGCTGGGAAAATGAAATATTAAAAAAGTTTTTAATAAATAACGCACGCGAAATGCTAAATTGACGTCGTATATTCCTATTTGTTTCGTATAAAATTCATATTATGTTTACATTTTATAAAAGAAAAATAATTAAGAGCATTATTTATTATGTGAGCTGGAGTATTGTTGTACATACATAAATATAAAACAAAGTAAAAACAAATATTGTGAAAACCATACGTTAATAAAATTACAAAACATTATCAAAATTTGCTACACTTTGTTTTACGAAGTATATACCAAAATAAAACCACAACGAAAGAGCTAATTTCATTTCGTCCCGCAGCGCGTCCATTTTTAAAGTGAATGTAAATATACGCAATCAAGCCATCCCGCGTGTCTGAAGCGCCCAACGGCCCTCCTCTCATTACGGACCTCTCCGCGGCGCCTGCGTTTTATTATTCCCGAAGAAAATAAAAAGTCGCGCGTGCCAATAAAATTAATCGCGTTAAAACTGCCAAATTCACTCTCTCTCTCTTTCTCCCGACAAGGCGGCGAGGGCGGACGGCTGGGGAGGAGTCGGACTCGGCTGGCGAAAAAATGCAAAGTAAGCAATAAAAAGCAGTATACGCGAGCAGTCCCGCAATGTATAAGGGCAGTCGTCCTGCCAGTAGTCGTCGTTCCCCCTCAGTTGAATCTCGCTGCCGATGAAGATGACGAGGGCGAAGGAGAGAACACGAAGAAGAAGAAGAAGAGAAATAAGAAGAAAAAAGAACAGAGAAGAGAGGGAAAGTGAGACGGGTCCCCGCGTGTTTCCGTTTTCCAAAACAAATCTGCGGCACATTCCCGACAAATTGAACGATTTAGCAAAATTATCGCCTCCGCGTGCGGCCAGCTCATTGCCCAGCCGCCGGCGCGCACACAAGAGGGAGGCTCCTTTTCCGATTCTCTCTCGTTCTCCGCTTCTCTAGCACAGTACAATATACGTCGGACGATTTTCGATAGGTGAGGGAGGGGGAAAGTGCCCCGACGACGTAATTGAGTCTATTAGTTATAGAGGACGACCGTTGTGTGCGCGCGTATTATATACGCGGAGCAGTATTTATTTTTATCAGTGTACGAGAGTCCGCTCTGTGTCGGAGCGATTTTTCCAAAGAAAATTATAACGTTGGAATGGTAATGTAGGTAATGAATGTAATTCGGGTAAAGTTGCCGGGCGCAGTGGCATAGTTTTGTAATCTATTGGGTTGCGTATTAACTGTGGAGAAGGGTGGATAGCAGATGGCTGATTTTGATTGGAAATACGATCTTGTTGCCAGGCAGTTAGGGGATGTTAGAATGGCTGGAAGTGGATACTTTCTTTTCGTACTGTAAATTATTTCGGTAATTTATATATGTTTGCACAATATGCTGTTATGTACTTGCTGAGTAGAAATAGATTAATGTTTCTAAAAATCTGTTTCTATAAATAATAATATAATGCTCAAAATGGACTATGAACATTGCAGATATATATATAACTTTTCGCGATATTCACTTAAATTATTTTTATGTATCAAAAAGAAAATTTTAAATACAATAACAAAATATTGAACAGGTTTGGCTCTCAAGAAGTGTATAATTCAAAATAGAACCGCATACTTACAAAAAATTCAAAACCCTTATACAGTTGACATATAGATCGTTTCGTCTTTAACTGACTGTCACGACATTTCTAAGAGACACTTATGTGGCATTAAAAAACCTTTTTCGTTTCTAAATTCAAAAAGAAGAAAAAGATCTTGCAATAAGAGACGCGACTGCCGACTTCTTTGGGGTCTCCCGCGGCTTGTTCAAGATTTATGAAACTTTGAAAGACACTGCAAGGTTAATTCGCAACTTTCCCCTCCGCCCCCGTCTGTACTTTCCCCACAGCCTATATACAGGGCCTCTCGCCACCCTCGCAAGCGGGCGTTCCGCGCGCGAAATGTAGATAACGACGTGTTTGAGTCAGCCGAGTGGGAATAAGTAATTCGCAATTTCTGCGTGCGCGTGCGCTCCGCTGCCGCAAGGGTATATAGGGAGGCAGCGTGCCCGCTTTATATATATGTACCGAGTAGACATTCTGGCCTCGACTCTCAACTGATCTCAAGCGAGAAAGAGAGAGGAGGGGGAAAGAGCGGTGGCGGCTAAAAAACTTTGCTTTTCCTTTAAAAAGGAGGGCGAAGGGAAAGCCGTCACTTTGCCGAGCAGCAGCCGCGGCTTTCGTTATTCTAATGCGTTTCTTTGACTTAATTTTCTGCAAAGGGTCGAGATGGAGGCCGCCTTCGCAGTTTTTGCCCTGAACACTCGTCCGCCCTCCTGCGCTGTGTTTGTCTTTTTATCTTAGCTGTGAGTGTGTGCGTGGGGGTGAAAGTGGATTTTACGGTTCTGTATTTCATGCGAGAAAAGGAAAAGTTTTTGATTGAAAACGATTACACAAAAAAGTGGGTTCGCCAGCTCTATAGGCCGACCTTTACTTGGATGTATTTTTAAGATAAATTAGTTTTCTTGCGTGTAGAGAAATATATACTTCTCATACCCAGACGTTGTTGCTTTTTACCAACTAACAAGATGATCCTTTAATACAAATTTGTTCGCGGCTATATTTTTTACTTCCTCGATAATGGAGTATATGTAAGACAAAACGCTTTGAACATTACCGTATTCTTTTGTACTAAAATTTTAGAAGAACCAAAAGTATCGTAAAGAAGATAGCACCAACTTAGTACACTACTGTTGAAAGCTTTTTGATTGGTAAAAAAAAGTTTCTAATTTGCATTTCTTAGTCCTACTATTACTCTAATTACATTGATTTTTAATTTTCTTGAGGTTCTTTTTTATGCAATTCATAACGATGTGAGTACCCAGCCCTTAATACCTCACAATAACGTCAAAAAAGCTTATTACAACAATCACTTTTTACCATAACAAAAGCTTTTTATAAATATTATATATACACAGTAATTAACGTTGATAGTTAAATCATACAATATTAGTATCGACTAAGGAATAAAAATAAATTTGAATCACGTTAAGTATCACCCAACTGTTACATAACCAGCGAGCAAACTTAAACTCTGCATGCGCGAAAGAGAGAAGGGAAGGACAGGCTAAGAAGAAAGAGAGGGAGTTTAATCTCGTCGCAAGGCCGTGTCCCTTCGCGCGCGGAAGCCTACGCGGAATCTCCGAGACCCTTCTCTCTCTCTCTCTCTCGCTCTCTCTTTTCTCCAGACGATTATATTCCCAGACCGTTATTAGTCGCTTAATAACGCCGGCTCATTAAAGGAAATGACGTTCTTTACGCAAATATAATAAGGATATTCACCCTCGTGTATATAAGTATAATTATAATTTACGAAGTGCCGAGGAATGTTAACAAGGGTATTAACCTTGTTCGCAATGGCTTTTCATAAGGTGCTGCTGTTTTTGCGCACAGGATATTTTATAGATTTTTATCGTCGTTAGTACTCTGCCGTTTAGTAAGTATACAGATTATCATTAGTCGGAAATAATAATATTTGAGTTGCATATTTGCATGATCATGCGGAGAACTGTATTTTCGAATGATTATAAGTATTTCAAGGGATTTTTCTATTTTTGAATATTATAGTAGTACGGCGATTCTAATCGAGAAGAATCCAGTGGTTAGTAATATTCTAATAACATCGGATGAAAAGTATCCCTACCTTATTGCAGGGAATCCGTCGGCACTGATACTATCTTAAAATTATCATCTAAAAAGATTTCAAATATTGCTGACTGGGATTTTCAATATACTGAACTACAAAAATATATAATTTTATCATTTTTTTTGTTTGTTATATACACGAGAAGAAACACGACGCACCGTATTTATATTGTTAAATTACACAAATTTATTGTTTCTTTAGTTTTAAGTTTTAATTGCCAGCCCTACACACAGGTAACCTTTGTTTACCTCGGTAGGAATTACCTAATGTAATTTTGTTCTGGTAAAATAAATAAATAAATAAGCCGGACTTTTTTCCACTACGCTCAAATCCTACGGCTCTTTCACTCAATTTTCCCAATCTGCATTTTCCCGTCTGCATTTGAGAGAAAGAGAGAAAGAGAGAAGACGCGAGCAATTTGACTTCGGTATTCCGAAAGTTATGGCCTATCCCCCAACTAATCCCGAGCGCGCGATTAAAGAGTCGCGCGAGAGACTTGCTCGAGCATTCCGCACGCGAGAAAGAGAGATATATTTAGAGGGAAAACGCGGCGACCGAGGATTAGCTGAACCGATATATGTATTCCGGGATTTAATGAATATACTAAATTTGGTAAATATTCGAGTTCTATGTTGCTTTATGCTAATAACCATCTTACTTATACTTACCGCGGCTCGGTCAATATTTTCGCTCAACCGAATGAAAGGATTTATCGCTTAATCAGTGTATAAGAGGGAGAATATAGTGGCGGTAAATTTATCAAGATATTTTCAAATTTGTGTTCTGCTAAGTATTCGCTATCAAAATCTAAATTAATTTATCCAAAAAGTAGTTAATATAGTCACCGACAATTTAAAATTTTATCATATAATTTCTTCATTGGCCATTTCTCATCCAGATTAATCACTCGTCCCTTAAATTATTTACCATCCAAAGCTCAGCAAAATGCAACACCCTATATTATATCAGCAAATCGATTCGTTCGAAAGCGTGCAAACAGCCGCAGCTACCTTCTCGATCAACTCAATTGAAAGGCTATTTTAAACAAAATCGTGCCAAGACGTTCGTCTCCTCTTTCTCTCGCTACCCTATAGTCGGCGGTGGCGTCACGAAAGCCCGCGCCGTCTCTCCCTCGAAAAATACGCCAATCTCGCGGCGCTGAAAGCAGACAGATAAGACAGGCGACGACGACGACGCTGCCGGCGTTCTCGCCTCCACTGTAAACGATCCGTGTGGTAGGGGGGTAAGAGGGGGCACGAGCTACACCTCCGCACCTTCGTGTATCCCCGCGTCGTCGCGCGAGCGCCTTCCTCGAATCAGCCCGGGGAAAGCGAGGCGCATCGAGGCGTCGCTCTGCTCTGCGCGCACCTCCGCTTTTGACAACTACCTATACCAGCCAAAGAGAGAGAGAGAGAGAGAGAGAGAGAGAGCGAGTCGAGTCAATCACCCCTGCTATCGGCCGTGTGCTCGCGCGCCCGCTCAGACACACAAGTCGTCCGGGGCCTGCGGGGAGGACTAAGGGCATCGGGGGTTGTTGCCACCGGGGCTGTCTGTACGTTGAACCTGGCCGCCGGCCGGGATGCCGGGGCTGAGAGACAGAGAGAGAGAGCTCGTCCGCGTGTGTTTGTGCGCCCGCGCTGGCGGCGGCAACGGAGCGGCACGGACGTTGGCCCGCGCGTGTCGATGGCAGAAGAGGAGAAAGAGAGCGCGGCGCCCGGATACTTTGAGGGCTTTTCGTCAACTTTATTGCGCTTCTTTTCGCGCTCGCGTGCGCGCACCTCGCGAGCATGAGCTTCCGGGGTTCCTGAGAGGCTAATAAGTGCCGCGTTATGCTTAATTATGTTGATAGAAATGGCAAATACTAATCATTATGCGGAGGTGAAAAACTTTTTACTTGTTTTAAATATTTTAATTTATTTCGTTGTTTCCTTGAAATCTTATTTCCTTGAAATCTTAATAAGATATTTATCTTATACAAATAGAGATGGAATTGAGATTGCCACCTCTAATGATTGTAGTTGGTTGATTTGAAATGAACATGTAAAATTTGATTGACCCACGATTCGGCGTGCGAAGCGCGCATTGACACTTGTAGTACTATCAAGAATCAATCTACTCAAGGTAAAGGAAGTAATAGGAATTCTATAGGTTCGTGAATTACTTCAGTCATATCATATTGATGTTATCAAATTACACTTGGCTAAGCAATTTTAAGTTTATATCTTCTAAATTTGCAATTGTCAAGATTTATCAAGTTATTATAAACAATAATAAGAATAATAATAATAGTAATACTCAAAAAGTGTGTAAATAATACAGCCTGGCCATTTACGTGAAGTAAATTCACCTTTCAATCGCGAGTCGCATTAACTCTTTCGATTTCCGCTGAAAAAAAGAACTCCACAAACATATACACAGTTATCCATCAT
>JAPYZO010009338.1:0-14542 GCA_030522905.1 Torymus flavipes | reverse complement strand
ACTCATTTTATTTTACGTTTTATCAATAATCTTATCACAAATATATACGCGCACATTACCACAATCCCTTCCACTGAAATAAAATCTTGGATACGATTGCTCCAGATAACGCGGCAAAAAGCCTTTATATAAGCACAAGTATAACACAGTTTATTACACCGGAACCAATACACCGATGTACACATACACATACAAACGAGCTTAACAATCCATAACAACGCTTGCTGCTTCCATCTACAAGGCGCAACGAACTCTCTCTCTCTCTCTTGCGCGCGAGGGCTAAAAACAACCTCGTGCCCGATCAAACAACGGCAAAAAACGAGCGCAAAAGAGAGGAAAAAAAACACTCCGCACGTATATGTATATATATAATACTCACTCGCGTGTGCGCGCGCGCTTCCGCTCCCACGCGAATCGATCCGCGCGCGACATAATCGCTAATTAGACCGGCGCTTGTGACTCACGCTCGTAGCCTAGCTCTTTGCATATTATTATTACTCGCGCGTGGGACATCTCGCGATCGCTCGTTCACTCGCGTACGGAGCGGCATAGTGGCATGTAACGCTGCACAGTATTTTTTGCCGCTGCAGCCTGCGTTGTTATTGTAAGTGATATTCACTGCAGCGCGAAGCGAGTCGATGGAGCGAAGGACCGCGTCGAGAGTTTCACACTTGAACTGTCATTCTCTGTTGTTTTTCTCCTGCTGCACAGGCGAATGTATGTGTAGGTACGTGTATACGTATAGAGGCTTTGCGATGATTTACTGTGATTTGGAAAACGCTCAGTGTATACGTGTGTTTGTGTGAGTCACAGAAAGAGAGAGGCAAAGACGAACCGCGGATGTCGCAATAAAAACTATCTGCGCATTGCTTCATTTTTCTATTATTATTGTAATGGCACCTTGAGTGCGCGCGCGCATTCCGCGTACTGTCATCTCCCGAGTGATATATCACGCGCGCGCCGTGACTCACTGAGACCGAGCTCAATTAAAATTTTCCGCTATACTATGCGCGATCGATACAGGCGATTATCTTTCTTTTCGTCGCGAGCGCGTGTATTATACAGCAATTTTCACGGTTATTGAATCCAAGACGCGCGCGTGAGCTCATGATACTGCGAATATAATACCCATAAATTCTTAATGCCTCATTAAAAATTGATTTATTTTCTTATTACCATTCTATAATTATCATATACACGCGCGCGGTAATAGCGCAGCCGCCGCGGACGTTTAGGACCCGACTGGTTATATATATTGTATTATATTAGTTAATTTACTATGCATGGCCCGGTAATCGCGGCATTGTTTCGCAAATTGCGCGCAATATCCAATTTGTACGTTACACTCGGACTCGCTAGCTTTATAAGCGCGAGCAAGCGAGCGGGCGAACGCCGCGTTAGCAATCAAGCAACAAAGAGAAGTATATATCTAAGTATACATGTGCGTGTGTATATATACATGCTGCGAGCGCAGGCGCACGCGTTACAAGTTTAGAGGCGGGTACCTTACATATATGTGCAGCCTGGAAGAAACAAACTGCATGGTGTAATTATAGCTAAACCCTTTGGTAATGTAACAGGAATACTGTGCGACTATTGGAAAAATGAATCTTTAAACCGAAAGAAATATTCATGCTCTTATAAATTCTGCATATTTTCCATTCTCAAAAGAATGATAGCCGTAAGTAGTGGCTCATTTAAAGACTTGATGGGATTGGTTATTTGAAAAAAGCGCGATTATTTGAATTTTTTTTTTAGATTAAAAATCTGCTATACATTTGAATTTTTAAACTCAAGTATTAATAATTAAAATAAAATAAAAGCATTTGATTTTTTTATTCAAACATGTATCTTATTATCTTATTTTTCCACTATGATTTAGTTTTAACTATAGTTTGAATTATAATTCAAATTCTAATTTTTTGGAAACTATAAAGTTTAATTTGATTGTTGCAAGCTTGCAATCTTCTTAAAGTTTAAAAGTGACTATTGAAAAAAATGGTATGAATCATGAAACTCATAGCCATATATTAAAATTAATTAGCTATATATAAAACAAATAACCCAATCAAGATTTTTATAGCATTCAATGTAAAAAAAATTTTAATCAACCTAGTGGCCCATTTCCATCCAGCTTTAAAGACCAAATTTCCTTATTCAAAAGCCCATCAGTTTGACTTTAATTACATACACAAACGCTAGTGACCGTAACAGTGTGTCGCAGCCTCTCGCGGTAACTTTTATTAAAAACCCCTCTCTCGCCAGGATTTTTACGCTCGTCCGCGCTCGAAACTATGATAATGCCGGGCGACATATACGCTCATTGCGCGAAGGGGAGATCACACGGGGGAGCCAACCCCTGGGCTAAAAAAGAAAGCAGCGCGCGCAAAATTTAGCCGCGGCGGAAATCGAAAAAGTTTTACGGCCGGTGCGCGCTTTTACGATGTAAATGAAATCACTTTTTTCGGGGAAGGAGGAGAGAGAAAGGTCGGAAGCCAGCGCGTGGCTAATTACGCGGCGATATTTCTGGTAATTGCGAGAGGATTCGCGAAATTAGCCGGGAGTTGATGGGAGGTTGAGGTAAAAAAGACGAGACGATGGTGGTTGTTGGGGGGAAAAGGATGATGCATATTGGGAATGAGAACGGTTACGTATAAGCGCGCCGGAAGTTATGTAAAAGGAGTAAGTTTTTCTACGATATAGGTAGGCTAATTTTTGATAAAGTAGCAATGATTGTGTCGTAGATGGAACAAAGACAATATTAGCATTGTAACGTCACGTATTTGCATTCAGCTAGGCTATTTTTCAGAACATTTAAATATCCACAATGACATAATGGGTCTTAATTTGTAAAATTAGCCTGACATCTTTATCGCAGCCGAATTAACAGGCAAAAAAAAATGTAATTAATTCATGACCAAAGCGTTTTCCGCTTTAAAATTTTGCGCTCAAAAAGGTGTGCTCCTGCAGCACGAGTAGTAGATTTTGAAACGGGAATTTCGCATTTAAAAGGCTTTCCATTATAATTAGAGTAATTATTATCGCTCGAGCGAGAACGAAAATTTACTCGATTACCTCGAGAGGGGGAGAGAATTTTGCCCGGGAAAAAGAGTTTAACGTTCTCCGCGCATTATTTCTACCCAAAAAGTTTCAAGTGCCACAACTCGCTCTCTCTCTCTCTCTCTCTCTCTCTCGCGATGTTATAAACGCGAATTCGCTAAAGCTCATATAATTTAAATATACACGCGGTGTCGACGACTTCTTTTACCCGCTAAAATATTCATTATATGCAACTACGGGGCGAACGGATCTACAAGCTATATACGGGAGCAAATAATCCTCTTGCTCGTACCCCACACCGCGGGAAAATGTAAAATTCAGGCGAACTGATTACCGAAAATCGAAAACCTCTCCCCCCTGCATATAGATTCTCCTAAGTCGATCCGATACGAATATATACACACACACACACGCGCCGCGCCGATTTCAATTAAAAGCCTCGGGGGGGAGAGGGGAGGGGGAACCTTCGGAAGGAGAAGAAGTATAGAAGAAGAAGATACGCGCACGTACGGGAAGAAATGGAAAAAGCTACTGACCGTTCCTCGCGACGACTCTCGCGCGCTCCGCGGACGACGATGCGAATTTGAATTTCTAATTGAACGAGCGAGATTCAATTAAGGCTCGCCCCGGCGAGAAAGGATCTCTTCTCCGAGGATGTTCCTTCCTCCCTCTCACCCCCTCTCTATCTCTCTCTTCTTGCTTTTCCGCGAGTGCAGGTACACTTTGCATCCCCCCTACCCTCTGGCTTCCGGGCGATTGCGTGCACTTCTATTTGTAAGAGAGCCGAGTTCTCGGATGCGAATGTGGACGTGGTTATCGCCGTAACGCCACCGCGGTACTTGGCAATTCACTGCCGCTCTACGTACCTACGTATGTACGAGCATGAGTCTATAAGGAAAATTCTTGAGGATAGAAGAAAGGGGGGGGCATTCAGTTTGCAGTTGGGAAGAGGTTGAAAATTACCGCCACGATATTTTCGAGATGGTTGTGAATATGAAAAGTTTATGAAAAATTCGAGAGATTGTCGAAAAGATTTCGGATAAGGTTACTGTTTTAGAGGGGGGAATTACAAGTGCAAACTGAAGTTAAATGAATGATTGAGATTACGGGAATGAGGAAATTATTGCATTGTAAATTATTGTTAGAATTTAGTACCGTATAGTATTTCAAGCAAAGGTTTCGAATTCTTTAACAACGAAGGTTGAATGTAATGTATGGATTCGAGACTCTCATGCTGATAGAAACTACGCTTAGGAAATTCGAAATAACTGTAAATTATATTTTACATACTCCGATAGAGCATACAAGTACACTAATAACGATAGATCTATTATTACAGATCACTACATGTTCATGAATCGAACTATACCGAATTCTTTACTGCACGCTCGTTAAGGTATTTTCATTCGATAAGATCTCGAAAGACATTCTTCTTCAATTCATGCCTTAATCAAAGGATAATTCAACGATTTATTCCCGCATACCTTTATCCTTCCGATAACAAGTAATCCAATCGTTCTCGAGAGAACATTCCCAGCATGATCTTTCCGCATTACAATTTAATCCATTTCCAAGAGATTAGAAGAGATACCATCCGTTGAAAAAAAGAACCAAGTAAGCCAAATATTTACACTATTCAAAAGTGAGTATAACAACTCTTTCTGCAAATTCAAGTTCCTACGCTCTCGGTAATCGGAGATAACTTTGTTAACACTGGGGGGCGGACCGCCACGTTGAGGCGCTTAAAGTATTTTGCAAAATTGAATTTCTTAAAAGGCGCGCACGAGGCGGGCGCAAATTTAACGCCTCGTACGAAAAATTCCACTCGGCTCTAACCCGAACTTCGCTCAAAAACATTCTTCAATGTTGCATTTCACATCGTTGCGTAACTTAATTCTCGGCAGCAGCAGCAGCAGCAGCAGCAACCGAGAATGCCGGCGAATTCCTTTTTTCGCCGCTATACCGGAACCTTTGTGCCTGCCGTCTGTAGCGTCAAAAGGGTTTAGTGTATATGAAATTGCTGCATGCTCTCTCTCTCTCTCTTTCTGCGTGTTTACCGGTGAAATTCATACTTGGTTGTTGAGATTCAGTGCTGACGTCTGCGGGCTTTTTCGCGCAGTTGCGATGGAATTTTTATATTCGTACGATAATTATTATTAGCGTCGGGTTGAAGAATTTCATGAATTTTCTCGCATTCTTCGTAGAATCAAGATGCTGAGGTAGCTTCAAGATATGCAAAGAAGCGATCCACCCATATTTAAGCATTTGAAGGAGAAAAAAAAAACTTTAAAAATATGCTCATTTATGAACGGAGAGGAAACCCGCTCCTTTGTAATTGATGAATTGCAAGATTTGAATGCCAGACAAAGAGCGATTTCTTTGATTATTCAAAGAAAATCTGAATATATGCCTCGTTCATCCTATATGCATTTATTCAATTCTTTGATTACTTCACTGATGCATAGCTCGCCGTGAGGTGCTAAATATTCCCACATATGATAATTGATACTGCACTACTGTTTTTCCCGCGCGACCAGTTACTTCCCCCTGCGGGCGTACAGAGCAAATGTATATATGCAAGTGCAGCGTTTGAAAATTTTTTTCCTCTCATCGTCGATCTAATCACCGTTTGAGCAATAGTTTCAAACGTTATATTATGCGCATTTTATTCGCTCCTTTTTTACACATTTTCCACAGCCATAATCAAGCATTCAATTGCACAACAGCACCAATTAAGCCTGAAAACTCCCCACTATCAGCATGATATTTTCGTGGGACACCCGGTGCACGACGCTTGCGCGTGAGTATATACACATAGTCCGTGGCGTATGTACGCACGCGGCTACTACGTGCGCACATACACGCATATATCTATACACATATACGACGAGAGTTCCGTTCGTTAAGGCAGTCATTGAGCCAATGAAAGGTCGAGGTCCTCAAAGAGCGACAACCCCCTTCAGTCACTTAAGAACGCCGGCGACGGAGGCTACCGCCCGGGGCCGTGATAATGGCAAAAATGTTAAATGGAGCCCTTCAGCGGAATTTAACGACGCTCTCTCTCTCTCTCTCTCTCTCTCTCGTTCTCCTTCAACATTCAGCTCTCGCTTCCTTCCTACATCTATACGTCTCTTTCTCTCTCTCTCTCTCTCTCTCTCTATTTGCGAACTGTCGGCTTTATCGGAGTTCTCGGGCCTTCTTTTTGTGCGGGCAGCCGTGTGAAGTCGCGCGTGGGATATGCTATGTGCGCGTCGTTGGAATGTTTTTGTATCGTGAAGATTTTTGAGCATTAAGATGTTATTATATATCTAGATCCTTTTTCTTTTCAACTTTACGGGATGAAATTATGCTTTTTTGAGGAAAATGATATTTTGCAGTGATGGAGCGCTTTTCTTTTCAAAAATCATTTTAAAACCACTTTTCCACTTTCAATTTACCAAGCAATAAAATGCAATTCCGACGATTGCATTCCGCGCGCAAAGCGCCCAGTGTAAATTTTCCACGGATGTTTACGATTTCAAAAGACCATTCTAACGCCTTTTCCACGCCGTCTTAGCTTTTCTCTTGCATCTTCCATGAAATTACTTAGCAAGGCGAAATCTTCCATCCGAACACTTTGTCATGTAAATCCTGGCGTTGTAATCGTTCTTCCTTCAAACGTAAATCTCGCAATGTTCGCTCTCTCCTCCTATCCTTTGCGCACCTTTTCCGGTTATATTTCAGCTCAAGTTGAAACGAAAAATACATACAAAATTAATTTATACTAAGTGATAAACGTTCTGACAACCTGCGGAAATAACTTACAAATCGTAAGTATATACTTCAGCGACAAAGGAATTCCGAAAACTTATTTCCCATGGTATAAATAAACCAAGTTTGACAAGTTTTTCACCACCTGTGACTCTTAAAGAGACTAAAAAATAGCCAGCCCTCAAATCTCTGGCTGATATGATTCCACTTAAGCGCGAATTCCAAGTACAACGTCTCGTCAAGCGCATATAAATTCATTTCAGATCTCGTCTGGCAGCTCGTGCACTTGTGTCGTTCATTGGAACTCGTTTCATGTATCGCAAGAACTGTCGGTGTTAATGGCCGTAATTGTGAATGAAAGGTTGACTACTCTCAACACGCGAGACAACGCAGCGTCCAACCGTGGGAAGTATATATATAACCATCTCCGTTCAATCGAATCTCTTTAACGAAAACAGCCAACATGTTTATCGCAATTACAGCGCGCGCGCCACGCGAATGTCGAAACATTTAAAATCTCGCAACATTCTTCAAAGTTTTGAATACGGCCTCTTGTAAACACACATATAGCACACACATATAGAAACTTCCTTTGCCTGGCACGCAAAAACACTTCTCAGCTCGGAGCATCTCGTTAGCGTCTCTCTCCCTCTCTCCCACTCTCGCGCGGCGCGCAAAAAAGGCAAAAGTGTGCTTGTTTTGAAGTCTCGAGCCAAACCGCAAAAATTCCTCGGCGTCAGTTAATCCGCGCTCGGGTCTCTCCCTTATATATATATATACACATACACGTATATACACACACAGAAAAAAAGGAGAGAGAAGAATACACGCGGGCGCAACGGCTCGTGAGAGGCCCTACAGCCCGGAACATTGGAAAATAACGTCTTTGCCCGCTCGAGCGAGTAATTGAACGATTCTCGTGTCTACTTGAGATCGTTTGCTCGCGACGGCCGTTTAAAAATAGAACGTAAATAAATGCGCCGAGAGCGAGCTATGGTTGCTTGCTGCGGGTTTGGTTTTAATCGCGCTCGATGGATGTATTATAAAATTATTTTCTCTATATAATTATGGACTTTCTTGCCGCCATAAATATATACACACCTTTGAAATTGATTTACCGAGTCCAAAAATTAACTCATTATCTCCGAGAAAAACAGACCCACCTTCAGCCCACACACACACGATAGATATATATTCACCGAAGAATTAGAGACAACTACACCTACTAAAGTCCATAAATTTTAAGTAAACCTACGGGAGAGAATACAAATTGCCCCACTTGCCGTCCGATCCGATCCTAAAATCCATCGCTCACTCGCGCGCGCTCGCGACAAAAAGCACTGCGCTGCTGCGCGGAAAAGAGAAAAAACAAACGCGCGCTCTATGCTACACAATCCTTTCGCAAGACAAATTAGTTATAAAAATAAAGCAGCGAGCGCGATCCCAGATGTATATATATATATACACCCGAACAGTCACGGCGCGGTTAATGACGTTGAACGCGAGCTCGCCACCGTTTAAGTGGCGAGGCGACGTCAGGAATTCGAATATCTTGCCTTACAGAAGAGAAGGAGTTTTTAACCTCTAACCCACGCTGTAGAATACGAGCCAGCTAGCAAGAGAATAACGTTTCCGTCTCCGTTCCGTGGGAGTACATCGCGCGGGGTTCGCGTCATCGTCCGGGCGCGCGTGCGTATTTCTGATTCCTCCTAATTGTGTAATTTCAGCTCTCGTTTTCGCGCGAATGGAGAGCGGAGGGTGCGCATAAGCTCGCGTTGAAAGTATTATACCACGAAGAATGCGAGTTTTTTTTCTGCAGCTGCTATCAGGCTGCAAATGCGTCTGTAAAAAGAGAAAACTAAAAGAATATGCGGGATTTATGGTAAAATCGGAATTATTTCCGCTGCAGTTGTTCGAGCGTGCGATGTGTTATCGGCGCGCGCTCAATTTACGCCGATCTTTTGAATTATACGAACGTGCGGATAAGAGTTTATGTTTCTCCGGGAACGCGCCTATATCTCGCGCGCTCTCGGAATATATATATATATCGAAAGCTGTACATAAATCTTGATCTATACAATGAAACTGAGGAATACTTTATGCCCCGCTAAAATTGCCTTCTCGGAAGAAAACCTCGCTATTATCTCTTCGCTCGAAATAGAAACTCTCTCTCCCCCACGTCAACTTAACATCCTAAACATCCATTTCCGCAAAAAAGAATCTCTCATCTTTCCCTCTCTCTTCCTCGTAGCTTAATAAGCTACCGCATTCACATCGCTCTCGCATTCAGAGCTCATAAAGGCTCTTCCACCGGCTGACGAATCGTTCATTTCCGCGTGCGCACGCAGAGACGAGACCGGCGTCTTATATATATACCTCCTCGCCGCCGCAATAATTTTTACCTCCTTTAATTTACACCTCGACTATTCATATCTCGCACGCGCGCCCGCCTCGTATACTTTTGCTTTTCATTAACGTCCCGGGGAGCGACGCTCGTAAATTACGCTCGCGCGCCGTGTCGCCGGGATCCGAAAACGAGGAGACGCGCAAGAGAGAAAGAGACAGAATGTTTATCAGAGCAGGTTGCGGTGAGTGGTTGTAGTCTGCTTTGGAGATTACGAGGAGCGAATAAGGAAGAAAAAGGTGAGGAATTAGTCGGTGACGATTTTCAAAGCCGATTACATGCAATGAGAGGATTTATACGATATTAAATGTAGCGCGAGTCGGTTGTATACATATATCAGAGAATCGCGAAAAAATATTGTTTCTTTTTTAAAGGAAACATAACAGCGAGAACGATCGCGTATACACGCTATTCGCTATATCCTTAAAAGCACACCACTCGCGAGAGTAAAGTCGAAATCTTCAAAGCGCCGCTAAAACTTCTTTCAGAAACAATGTATAGGCGAAATGGAGCTGCCTCTATTGCTCCATGCTCGCCTTATACATACTTCACCGAAAACACAGCGCACACTATAAAACCAAGCGCCACAAAAGACGCGCAAACAACAGCAGCATACACATATATTCGTGTGTATGTATATCTATATATCTATCTACACGCGCGTCCGGGGCATAAACTGCGAGAACTAGAGAGAGAGAGAGAGAGTGAGCTCAAATATTAAAGGGGACGTCAGACGCGGGAGTGAAACGCGGAATTTACTCCGTTCGGTAAAAACGCCGTGAAAGAATGACGAGGAAAGCGCGTGCAGTGCAGGCGAAGAATGGCGGCAGTGTTCCTTCACCCGCTCTTGAAAGCTCGCTCCTTGTCGTAACTCGGCATAACGAAGAACAGAAACACGCGCGCGTGCGCTACAATCGGTTTCATTGTTTACGCCTGGAAGTTTTCTCTCTCTCTCTCACAAGTGGAGGGAAGAAGAATTCTCCTTTTTTGCCTCTTCTGCTGCGGTGGTTTGATGAAACGGTCAGTGTTCTAACGAAGTCGGAGAGCTCGGTCTGGTCTTTATGAGTGACGGCGGTGCTGATTTCGCTGCGTTAATGTATATATATAGGACGGTGCTTGATGAAAATGAGCAGTTTGCGCCGTCGCGAGGAATTCACTGTTTATTAGAGTATAATGTAATAAAAGTGCGGTGTGCTGAAGGTTCGCAGAAATAAAGAACTTATTGTGTTATTTAAATTATAACATACCTCCTGCCTATACGTATTTCTATTATATAATTCACGTTAAATAACATATTCTTTGCTATTACAGTGCAGATAAAGATAAAGGGTTCGAGTACAAAATTGTACCTCTCGTTTCAATTACCTTTTAAATTATAATTTCGAAGCTCACCAGCGTATAATTCAAGGTCTAATCAATAACCTTTGCATGAACAATCTTCTCTACTACTGCCGATATAAACTTCGCGCAAAACCCAACGAAAATCAACTTCACCGCCACAGAAAAAAAAAGAACGACCGCGCGTGACGCAACTCAGTTAAGGTCGCCACGTCCGCGTCCATCTCATACCGGGTTATACGCGCGTATATAAAGCCAGCGTTTCCTTTACTCATTGTCACTGCGGCGTATACTCTGCTCGCGCGCAGATAGCCGCGGCATTACGCGCGCCACCGGCTGTCTATTCGATATAACCGACGCGCAAGAGACGCTGTGTGCATTTGACTGACGCATTTTCAGTTCCAGTGGGTAACGCGGACGAGGTGAAGTGTTGCAAGTTACGATGGCAGCGGAGGTCCGAAATTACATTGTTATACATATATAGGAGTGGAAAAAGTTATAACTCCAAAAGGAATTTTCAATTGGTAGCATATATGATCGTTTCAGAAGAAAAAAGAACTGAACAGTTGTTAATTGAAAGTCAATACACCGAGTATATATCGATTTCAACAATGTATTTATACACTCGCATCCCGTTAATGAACGGCTCTCAACTGTATACCAATGGAACTCGCGCGGCAATTGTACACCGACTACGTTGTAAATGATCGCTCGCGTTCACGCTTTTCTTCCTCCCTCTCTCTCGCTCTCTCTCTTTTTTAAACCAAAGAGCTTTTCACATATGCGTGTTTTTGTTGTACCGTCTGTTTTCAAGGGTATCTCTCGTTATCCCCTCTCTTTTTCCACAGCGCAAAAGGCCCAGGTCACATACTGTTATATTCGGTATTTTGAGAGGATATCGAGCTGATATTTGAAGATTGCATTGTGTTTCAATTTGGAGCTTTTAGAAAGGCCGCGTGTTTTTCTGTGCCCGCGCGCCCGCTCTCTTGTTTTCGGTATATACACTCGACTCTGCGCTATACGCGTTGTATATCCGAAAGGTCGAGAGATCGAAAAAAAAGCTTTTTCCCGAAAAACACGTATCGCCGATTGGTCGTAAATAAAAATGTTTAATGTATATATATGTAGCGAGCTGTGGAAACTTGCACTCTATACCATGTCTACTGCACAAATAAAAGTATATAAGTCTATATATAATATACAAGCGACTGTGGTGTTATTATCTTTTCTTAAAAACGCATTTTACAGAGAGTATTCGACTGATGAATCGCGATTCCTGCTACACCCACCGCAGGCAATCTTGCACCATCATCACTGAACCATAACCCGCCGTATAGCTCCACATCAGACACAAAACCCCCGAGCGAAAGCTCGCCAAACAAATCCCCGCGCGCTGTACTACACCACGGCATATTCGCCCCCAAGGCCCCGCCAATATCCTTATAACCGCGCGACATCAAAGTCGAAAATTCATCAGCGCTGCAGCAGCCGATCGGCAAACTCTAGCCCTCTCTCATGCTTGCTCGCTTCTTCTCTAGGGCAGCATAATGGCTCGCGCGCAAATCCGCGCGCTGCATCATTAATGGGCGACCTGAGGGCGCGCGCGGCTATTTGTTCATTAATCTTATAACGCGGTGTGCTGCGCTTCCGCGAATTCGAGAGAGAGCGCCGACCCTAAGGCTAGTAGTAGACGGGAGGCTTTCGATAATACGTGTTTGCTAAAGGGGACGAGAGAGGAATCGTCGTCGTCGACGTCGTCGTCAACGGGGCTCTGACTTTGCCGAGTACAGTGCACGCTGCTACTGCGCTTAGCGGGGATGATGTGCGGGATGTGTGATGTGCAGGCTAGCGCGCATTGGACTGTGTGTGGATATTGTTGATTGCTGAGCATTGTGTGTGGGGATTGCGCAGAGTCGGATGTATATGTGTTTATCGGGGGTTGATAATGGCGGATCAGGATGCATGTATGGTGGTTGTGAAAGGATTTTTTTAAATTTTAATTATATGCAGTGGAATGGGTGATTTATGTATTCATTATATTTGAGTTTCTTATAAAATATCAGGGAGTATTTCAATTCACATGCAGTATTATTGGTTAATCTTGTTGATTTTTTCATAGAAATTTTCATTTATTCTTTGACTGTGATATCAACAGTCAACAATAACTTGATTTTCATGAATTTTTAAATAACATATACGATAGAACTACTTAATATAAAGCTATTTGTACTTATAATACTATAGTCCAAAGCTATTTTTATAGATTATATCCTATATCAAAAACAAAGTTTTAATCATTTAGTAGGTACCTTAGTGCGCATTATGCAATACTTACAGGAATTTGTATAAGATCAACCAACTGCAGGCAGCACGCGGCCTCCGCCTAACGTTATTTTACATGTCTATACACAAGTTTGTGTATTCCCAACGCTACGCTCCCAGAGTTTCCCAAACTATTCGCCGGTATTGCAGATACTGCGGAAGTGTTTAAGTAAACCAAAGTTTTTATCGATCCTTAGCGCTCGCTCGCGTTCTATATATATATGACACACCCACATGTATAATACGCGTGTCGGTAAGTATAAAGCAATTTACATGTTTATTTTTACGTAGTTGTCAGGTTGTTGAACGATTTTATGAATTTTTTTACTCCCTTCCGCGGTGGACAACGCATTAAAGCTACCTCCCCTGCATTATACGTGTGTGTTTGTGTAGGTACGTATACAGCCGGCGCACGTGAACCGTGAAATGAGGTTAAGTTAATCGGGCGCAAAATTTTATGCCGCTAGGTGTACTCGGAAAATTCACATATTAATCTTACAGCTTACAAGGGATTTTTCTTTGTAGCTGACGTGCAGCACAAACAAGAGCTTAAAAGAATAACGTTATTATACATAATGTAATATATTAAACATTCCTTTGCCCGCGTGCGTTTTTAATAACATATACCCACTTCTCATCCTAGCTCGAAATAGGATTTTCATTATTAAAAAGGTAAAATGACAAAAACGCTTCTTCTTTCGAAAAAAAAAAATAAATAAAACGGAAATTCGCAACTAAACTCCGGAAAAAATTTACTATACGCAAGTGAGTCGGGCACTCTCAATATTGCGACTGTTAAATTCCCATTATACCGAGAAAACACAGTTTTCATACTTGCTCGCGCACGCGGGTGGGCGATTCCCCGGGGAATTCATTTAAAAGTGCGCACAAGAGCGCAGTGTTAATCTTCGAGATTGCGCGCTCTTTAAAAGTAGTACGAAAGTAAGAGAGATTTGCAACGCGCGCGCGCGCATTACGCTTTTAAGGATCCCGCGCGCAAGAATAACCCCGGCACTCACGCATACACACACACGCGCGTTTGTGCGCTGGTGCATTTTTGAAGAAACTGCCGTTGCTGGCTCTGTTGCTGCCGTTCTCCTTACCTGAAACACACAGGGAAAACGAAAAAGCGTTAATATGAAACCTCGTTCAAAAATAATGAAAATTCCGCTCCCCTCGCGAAAACACGAGGAAAGTGGTATAGTAGTAGAAGAAGAGTGTCGGTATAATAAGGAGCATAGAGAATCGGGATAAGGGGAGGAAAAAAAATTGGACCATGCATTATTTACGGCACGCGCGTTAATCTTGGGGACCATGTATGTATACGCGCGTGCGCGTAAAATCTCGAATGCGAAGAATCAATAAGGAGAAAGAGCGCGAGGGTTTTATCTCCTCGCTTTTTCGTGGGAGAGAAAGAAAGAGCGATAAAAGGAATGTAATCGCAGCGTGCGCGAGAGCGAGCGATATTTGTATTACCAAACGGAAAATCAATACGGAATTCTAAAGAATTCGAGATGCTGCGGGGCCAGGGAGAGAAAGAGCTTTTCTCTACGGTTGCGAGAATACGCGCATGAATGCTACTGCAGTTTTATTTATAGGGGATGGAAAGGTGTAATTTTTAGAGCGAAATTCGTAATGGTTGTGTAAGTGCAATGCGTGTACGCTCGA
>JAPYZO010009329.1:0-10898 GCA_030522905.1 Torymus flavipes | reverse complement strand
CGAAAAATCTTTATTTATCCATTATACGCCGAATAATTAAATACGTTTTTGAGGACTATTTCGGTGTATGACTGAACCTTCATTCCCAGGAGATGACTTTCTGGCAAATCACAGCATGCATCGCAAATTTCATGATACCTGGGGGGTTTTTCGACCAGCATGCGGCGCAAATTTCATGATATCTGGAGGGGTTTTCTACCCGCTGAGCATGTTTTTGATAATTATTTAACATGTTTTTGCGAGCATGTTTTTGCGTAGTATAGTAGTACATTAAGCATTTTTTTTTAAATATGCGAAAAATTATTCGTCGAATAATAAATGGTTATTCGAAAAATTATTCGAAAATATTCGAAAAAATATTCCACGAATAATTTTTCAAATAATGAAATATTTGAAAATTTATTCGACGAATAATTTTTCAAATAATGAAATATTTGATATTCGACGAATAATTTTTCAAATAATGAAATATTTGAAAATTTATTCGACGAATAATTTTTGGAATAATGAAATATTCGAAAATTTGTTCGACAAATAATTTTTCGAATAAAAATTTATACGAAATTTTATTCGAGGAATAAATTTTCGAATATTTCATTATTTGAAAAATTATTCGTCGAATATTTTTTCGAATATTTCATTATATTCAACATTAACCAATATTGAATTTTTATTCGACAGTAATTTTGCGGACGAATGATGCCAAGGTCTGAGTGAAACATTGCATTGTGATAAATTTTCTCAATTGATAATAGTAATTACATAACTTATTTACTATTGATCTTCATTGTGATTTTAAATATTCTTGTGGCTGCAGTAGTCGTCATTGTAATCCAAGACTGAATTGCAAAGTACTTTCATTACTTATTCAAAGATCGAAATACGATTAAATTTATAATCATCACATTATGTCTGTGTGTGAAGCAGACTATTTTTTCAGACGTACAAAAATAGCTATGAAATATAGTATACATTTTCGTATAAACTACGATATTGCCATGTTAATTGCGAAATATGTGCGTGAGAGTGCAAAAATTATATGTAAATTAAATCAACTTTTACATAACCAAATGCACCAGTTTTTTCTCTTCCAACGATAATAAATTAAATTGTCAGCCAGATTTAACTTAATTAATGACTTCCACTTTTTAGTGTTTATATACAAATATGATCTCATTTACCACTGCACGGTAGCTTCACGGTTACGTAATGTACATTTAAAAAAACGTGCAGCAAAGGGAAGAGTAGTCTAAAAATAAACTAGCATTAATCTATCCAATTGAAATATGAAGCTATACGTAAGCGGCTTGTTGCAAAAATATTAATAGTACAGGATGTGTCATTATATTCTTTCATATTCCGGAAAATTTTATTGTCTAAAGATTTTTTATACAGTCAAGTAGAATTAATTCGTGCTAAGAAAAATTAACAAGTAACACAATAAGACTGACAATAGAATGCAATCAAAATTTGAGTCATAATAGGAAAAAATCAACCAAAATAATACATTATTTGCAATTCACTCATAAATCAGAAATTATTCGCATTCTAATTTAAACTCGGCTATAGATAACGACTTAGATAAATTCTAACTGAAAAAATATCTACTGTATTTAACTGTCACACAGAGCTGCCACGTACTGATAAGCGACTGATGATAAACTTTAGAGAAATTTAATAGCTACTTTAATGAATTCTAGAAATTATAATTTTCTCACACCATTAATAAAATAAACTTTATTTTTTACGTTCAAATAAATATTGTAATAATTATAATACAATCCTGAAAATTCTGATTTCTATTAATAATAACTATACTATAAAAGTAATCATTAATAGATTAATAATAAACATATATTAGTATGTTAACGGTCCTACAAAGGAAGTGTAGCAAGGGGTCTTCCAAAATTACACTCGATTCATCGCCTCTGTAGTCGACTGAACTTTATCGACCTCTGCAACAGTTCCCGGATCGAAATTGACATTAATTGACACACCATCGTCAGTATAGGACCACGAAGTCGGCTTGTCACTATTAAAGATATCCTTTGGCACCTCAGGGAACATCTTGACAATCTTGGACCGTGACGGAAGTCCAGGCCATCCCGAGGATCGAAACGGTGATCGCCAGCGCTTCTTGACCTTTCGTGGGCGTACATCCTGTAGTTGGAGTTGAGACGTCATATCGTCGATCTCAGGCGGTAGGAAAACAGTGAGGTCGGGTATCATCCAGGATGTGGTCGGTTTTGTTTTTCGGGTAGGCGATGAGTCTTTGAAAGGATAATGCCCTGGAAAACCTTTATTAAAAAGATGCAGTTTTAATTGTATTTGAGTTGTAAAGGGGCTTCTTGTTTATATTGTTTTTCATATCTTGAGCATTTATTTTTCTAAATTATATGTTTCTTGGTATATTTGCTTTAGAATAAACATTTAACACATGTCAACACTAATTTCGATATTTTTTTTTCTCTTAAGAATGTATATATTTTATATATCTATAAAATATTAGCTCTAAGTACTTATATCTTCTTTCGTAGTGAATTTTGTGTGTCACAAAATGTTATTACTTTAAAATTACGTTTTTTCATTAAACCCATTTTATTTCTTTAAAATTAGGCCAAGCTTAACATAAACCACATGAGTTTGAAGAACATTATGAGTTTTTAAAGAATATACCAGCTAGAAACATTTTTCTTAATTTCTGGTATTGATTCTTTTTTAAATTAAATTTTTGCTTCCTCATAGAGTAAATTTTAAAAAGGTAAAGTAGTGTAGTGTAGTGTTATGAGACATTTCTCGGTGTACTTAGACAGGCATCGGCAAACGCTTAGAACGCGAGTGCGCATTTCAATAATCGAAATTTGACTAATAATATTCCTACTTCTTTTCGCACACGACAATAGTTTCACTGGTTGCATTTCTAGATTTGAAATTCTGCTTAAGTATATCGAGAAATCTCTCATAAAACATTAACATTTCTCACACGTATTGTCTTATTGAGGAAATGTCCATTCCAAATGTGAATGTCCCCGTAGACCAAAAAAGATATCCAATGCGAGATCAGCGACTAATAAAAAGAATAAAAAGTGTTTTCAAACTCAATTGCGATTAAGTCTAAAAGTACAAGGCATTTTTAGACTCGTTTGCTACCGAATCCACAAGTTGAACGGTAGCAAACGTTTATCTTTGTACGCTTTAAAATAATAAAAGGTAAGCACATTTAAATAACAGTTAAAAATAAAATACTTCTAAAACTCCTTGAGAGGGGATGTCTCGGCGCGACGATGAAGAAGATGCCATCTCGGGGCGTCTTATTTTTCGTACTTTTCAAATACACGTAACTTTGCACACAATCGACCAATTTCAACGATTCTCATCTGAAATTAAAGAAGAAAATAACAGGTTTAATTTGATATGAGAATCGTTGAAATCGGTCGATTGTGTGCAAAGTTACGTGCATTTGAAAAGTGCGAAATATGAAACGTCTCGAAATGGCATCTTCTTCATCGTCGCGCCGAGATAGCATGATATTTCTCTCAGCCGTCGATATATGAAATATTACAGTATTTTCTTCAGTATCAGCCATCCGAAAAACTCAAAGCGCGCGCTCTCTTCACAAAATTCGGCCAAAAGGCTACTACTAGATTACCTAAATCTTCTTCTTATTTACATCTTCCAAACAATTTTTTTATTGCAGAAAAATAATTTATAAAAGTCGAAGATATTTCTTGTTAGTAAATAAATATTTTTATTGAAAATATTTAAATTATTTTAAAATAGTATTTATTCTAAAATGTGTTAATGAATTAACTTCAAATTTATGAAACAATAAGTATAATATTCGACATGCTAAAAAGTATAATATTCGATCATGCTATACCTGTATGAAATTTCGTAAGAATTACATAATTGAACTAAATTTTGTACAATGCAGTAGTAGTTCATTGCGATTTAGTATCTTAGAAAAGTATAATAAAAACATAAAAATACCTAAAATATAACCAGAAGGAAAAAAAACACAATAAATTTAAAGATGAACCAAGCAATTAAATTATGAACTTTAAAAATTCCAAAGGCATTATGCAATTTTTGTGATGAAATGTATTAGAAAAAATGAATCGAGTGAGCAATCTGCCAGTCACTATTAAATAAGAAACTTACATTATCTAAAGTAACAATCATAAAACTCATGTATAAGAAGTCTATTCTCTTTAAGAAAGCAAAAATGATTTTGTTGTTTATAGTTAATATCACAATCTCATACTGGATAATATAAAATCGGGTAATTATTATTTAATATACGTATTCGTATTTTGATAATGAAATTGCTTGTTGATTTATTAATAAATTTGTCTTACCTAATATGTTTTGATTTCTGTTCCTATTTCGAGTACTATTGGGTCTTTTACGTCTATTAAACACGGATCTTCTAAAATCATCTAAAAATTTATATCATAGATAAGCTATACGTGTTTAATTAAAAGGTCATTTATTTACTCACAGCCGCCAGGGTTGACAGTTGATTCAGTCCTAGTCAATTTGGTTTTCGGAAAATGGATACACGCTATTGTACCTATTAATAGTGCACAATAAGCTTGATTGATATTTGCTTACGAAAGTGAAAATGTAGAGAATATTAATTACCACTTTCTCCATCGTCGTGATAAGTTATTTTCTTTTTAAATGTGAACTCTTCAGCAACATTTGATGGAATATTTGTTACGATGTAAAAAGCACAGAAACTAATGATAGATATCCAATGATGTGTCATTACAATGTTAGATAACTAAAATAATTTAGTTTTATTAACCTTTTATCATAAAATCATAAAGAAGTCTGAAATTAAAAAAATAATCACACGCGTGGTATAGGCTATGTATGTTTATAATTTGAAAAATTTTACTCGAATTCAACGTTCTCATTGTATAGTCGTAAATACGAAAAATGTGTTACGCTAATAACACAAAACTACTTATCCATTAAACATTTACTATCACAAAATCTATGAGATATTTAATATTCATAGTTTTACTTACTTTGCAAATTGCAATGAAGAAAAAGAAACCTGTGAAGAAATGTATTGCAGAACATCTGGAGTGCTGATCCAAACGAACTCTACGATAAACTTTGCAGCATGCGCGTAATCCAGCGATTAATACGTTCGAATGTCATTAAAGTCATAAACGAATTAAAAGTTAATAGGCGAGTCATGAGCTTTTATTGCAACAACTGTCAACCCCTAACAATACTCGATTTCACCGCGACGATTAATAAAACACCTTTCAAATACTCGTATATTCTGTGGTCTGTGTTTTTAAGCACGAACGCTACTCGAAAAAGCCTTTAATTTTCTTCCTTTTGTTTTCCTTACAGTATCGGCGGCACGAGTTTCATGCAAATCTATAACGTAAAAATGCATTTGATTTCGACTTCTGAATTTCTTATAAACGTGCAGCACTTATAGCAAGTTAAAACGGATAAATGGGAATTTATAGGTGAGTTCCATTGAATTCTTCGTGACATATATTCTCTGACCTCATTTTCACAGCGGCTTGAATTCTGGATGTGAGAGAGCTGAATTTTCATGTCACTGAACTAATGTGCTTTTCTTCGAAAAGAAAATTTTGAAAAAGCAAAATTGGTGTTGAATACCTTAATTCGAATTTAATTGCATGTGAAGAGTCTAACGTAGTTATATAATTTAAAAAAATCCAAAAGTGTTATAATTATTCAAGAAAGAAAAAAAAATTTTTGAGTGTCAGTAGATTGCATTGGAGTAATGAAGTTATTACTTTCGTAAAAATCAGCTATATCGTCATCATCGGCGTAATCGATACCATTATCACGCATAAATTTGTTTTGATACGGAGAATATACAAAGCAAATCGATCTGAATTAACGACTTACTCGTTATCGTTTTCATGCTGTCAACTCGATACGAAGCCGTAAATGATTTTTTTTTCAAATGCAGTGTTTCATTTATATTGCATTTTGTTTGCCTCGTGCAAATACTTCTGCACTGCTTATAGTTCACAAAGTTAAAGAAAGTAAATACGTACCTCGAGTAGCAAAATATAAATTAAACTTTTAAATTAAAGTTTGAGGGGAAGTAAATACGTATCTCAAGTATTAAGCAATGCTGTGGCCTTTTTGAAAATAAAAGTGCCTTAATTTATAAATGTACTACATTTGATGAATTAAATAATTTTATAGAAATTCTATATTCTGTTTTATGTGCAAACAAAATTTTATAGTGATAATTTATAAATTTGTTTTATGTATATAGTCATTATCTACAAGAAATTCGAAATCTTAATAATATATCAAATCTTAATATTTAATAATCTACAGAATTCGATTATATTAAAAAGCCCTTGTGAGTCAAAAAATAAAAATATACGTAAAAAATCTTCATTTGCGCTTGATTTCAAAAAGTAATAAAATTACTAGTAACATAACTTCTCACTATAAACAAAGGAAAATATTTGCAATTCAAAATATACGTAAATATTCTCCATTTTCCTGATCCCCACAAGTAACACAGTTACTAATAATAGAACTTCTCATTACAGTGAACGAAAATTCCCAATTTAAAATCAACACGCAACAATCATCCTTCGAAATTACATTTGAAATTCTTCTCAGCAAACGAACGTCCGCTAGCCGCTTGCGCGAACATCCGCGAAAAAAGAGGTTCCCGTGCAATCTCAAGACTCGCGACCCCCATGAAAAATTCAAAACCCACTGCACCTCTTCCTCAACCCACCTGCCGTCCTCGAAGCACTGGTAACCCCTCTCCCTCTACGACACCCGCGCGTGCGCGCACTAGCGGGTGCAGAAGGTGGGGGGTGTCGTTTGGTGCATCGGCCTGGCGCGCATGTCGCCCACGTGCTGTGCTGCGCCCGCTAGCTCTCGCGCTACCCTCCGCCACCACCGCCTCGTGCTGCAGTGAACCCTTATATTGATCCCGAAGCGGCGGCAAGCCAGATTCCCGCCGCGCCGCTGCTATACTGCACGCAGGTGCGCGACTCCTCCGCCGCCGCTGCTGCTGCACTTCATGGGTGGACTCGTCTGGCGCTGCATCGGGAGGCCCGAGAGCTTTTTGTGAGAGAGGAAAATAGCGGAGGAATGTAGGCTCGTTGTTTTGTGTATTTGCTTTTTGAAAGAGAGTTGTGCTGGGTGCGGATTTTTTGGCAATTTTTCGAGAGGGAAACTCGTAGTGAGAAAGGTTTTTTCTGGTTGGTTTTGTAGCGGAGGTGCGCAGGAGCAGGAGGAGGAGGTGGAGGTGGAGGAGGACCGGGTGATAGGAGTGCTGCTTCCGTGGCCTATATTAAGCGCCGCTGTCTGTGTTTGGAGTCCAGGGCAATGGCAGCTTAAGGAACAGGTGAGATGGATATTTTTAGCAAACTCGTTGATCCTTTTGTTTCCCTGTTTTTTTTTTTTTTTTTTTTTTTTTTTTTTTTTTTCTTTTTTTTTTTTTTTTTTTTTTTTTTTATCAACCCTTTCTTTTGTTTGTCGCTTGTTTCTATATTTTTAAATGATAATCTTATTTTGTGATTTATGGAAATTGTGTTCAGTTTTGAATAAATGCTAAAAGGGACGTCAAAACTCTCCCAAAAAAAGTTTAATTAGGTTATGCTGGTTTTTTAAATTTTAATTTAATAAGGCGACTCTGCAATTGACAAATAATCGTTGGAATGCGGTTGCTTTTATTTCTATTTACTAACCTTGGGTCCAATTCGCTTTCTAAAATCGAGTGCTAGATTAAATGTTTTGAAAAGATGCCAAAACTTCGGAAAGACAATGTATATATTACTTTTTCGCGTATAAAAAGTTTAGTAAAAGAATAAATAAACATTCTAACAAAATCTCCGTGACAAAAATTCGCTTCAATATTAATACTAAAAGGCAACAATTAGAATTTAACTTCGTTCAACTTAAATACTTGCAAAAACTCGCACACTCGCCACCAAGGTATTTGTTTCCCGTCACTTTTCTTCACAATGTCGAAATGTTTGCCGCGCGCGCTTATCTCTATCCGCCTCGCTTGCTGACACAACAACGTACAACGTTGTCGGCGGGTTGTAGGGCTTTAGGGGTGCGCACCGCGCGCTGGTCCATATCGCGCTCGACGCGCGAATTTACGTCCCAGATACACGTATACACTCACGCATACAGAGGCAGAGAGAGGAAGCTCCGAAACGCATTGCCTCGTCTCAAATTAGGTCAAGTTCAATTGACTTACTTTCTAAAGTCTTTCCAAAAGGGATTGCGCATCGATTCAATGAAACGTCGTTTATTAATAATTCTTTAAAGAGACCATTTATATCTGTCGCCGAGCGTTAGCGTATTCGCGTCCTTGGGACCATATGGTCCAACGGTCAAGTCCGATATACTTTACGGTCGTCGTGGGGGTAAACGCGCTGTGAAACTATTCCAGCCGAGTGGAGCTTAAATTTCAAGGGTCGGCGTTACGTGAACGGCGTAATTTATGTTTAAGGCTTGGCAATGAGGATATTTTGCTTGGAAAATGGGGGTATTTTTAGCGTGTGGAAAATTAAAAGAAAGGAGTTTCTTTAGCTCGGATTTGATGATAAGGTTGAGAGTGTAGGTCACTTTTCTTGAACATTACAATAGCGATGCATATTGTCAGAAGAGAGACAAGTTGCGACTTTTTACGATTTTGAGTTGATGTGCAGTTCTATGAATACCTGGCACTCATAAAAAAGAGTATTCGTATGAAAGATGATTCACTGGATAATGCCACCGTAAAAGGTTACAAAAGCGCAATCTATATACCCTTCGCCGTGAAACGAAAGACGAATCCGTAATAAACGTTGTATAATCTTTTATGTAAGGTTATTATTCTTTTAATCGTCCTTTATTGTATAATACTCGTCGGGCATTTTATATTTAGAAATTTAAGAAATTGATTTTTTTATGAAACTTAATTAACGTTTATTTGCATAGAATATTGTTCAAGACTCGATATTTATAAATAATGTTTTGTTGAAAAAGAAAAATAGTAACAAAGTTTTTTTATATGCATACAGGGACATAAATAACGAGCATGTGAAAAACTCGAGATAAAATTCGAGTACCACAAACAGCCGTAAGTTTCCGAAAAAGCTTACCCTGGTAGATGCGCAAATTTGCGAAATGTAATTGATCGTATCAGCAAACTTTATTCAATCAGCGACGACTTCGAAGTTTCCGAAGGTAAATATTGACTGCCAATACGAATACGTAATATAATGTACAACCCCATTATCCCGAACGATAAGAGCATTATGAGTGCGTTACTTTGAAGTTCTCTAATTGAATAATGCGATCAATTCTATTGTAATCTGCGCGCAGCTTAAAGGGCAAGTAAACTACGTCATTCTCTCTTCCAGCCTTATTTTATTAACTTAATTTCGATATATTAAGTATTGTATATACTGCATGATAACACTATTGAATCACACTTCTTTATGATTTCAAGTTCGAAATTATTCGTTAAATTACATTATATAGCTTTTCATGCCTCAAACTCAGATGCATCACATTATTTTCTTCAAAATTTATCTCAGTCGTAGAAGTATTGCTCATAGTATATGAGTAATTCCGCCAAACCTTTCAAATACCAGTCAATGAGAAACTAAAAAAAATTAATTTAAGCACACTTTAAGAGATATTTTTTCTCTTTTTTTAGGCTTCAAATAGTGTATGGAAATTACGTCGTTACTCATTTCTTTCTAAAGCCACTTTTCCTTAGCTGATATGAAAGCTATGGGAACATCCAGCAGTTTGTAATAATCTTTTCTGTATAAAAGTCGACGGCTTTTATATAATAAGTGAAAAACTACTTGCCAATTTTGACCAAAAGTTACCTTTCATTGACTTTGTCAGTGTGCCAGCGATTAATTGAATTTTTTAAAACAAGTTTCGTTTTTAATGATGTCATTTAAAGTAGTGTAAAATAAATTTTATAAGCGGCACACTAATGAGTAACAAATAATTTAATTCGTTATGCAAAGATTTTGTCATTATAAAGACCTAAAAAAAATGCTGAGCCATTTTTTAAATAGCCACATAGAGAAAAAAATTCCATTTTTGCAAAATCTGGTAACCTTCAAATAACTAATTATGTAAGTTGCTTATTCATAGATAAACATATTTAGAGTTCATTTATTAAAAGTACATGTTAAAACATTTGTAAAAAAAACTTCTTTCAAATCATTTGAAGAAAAATCGCATAAAGAAGATAATAATTTGTATGAGTACCACTTAAGTAGTATCTTTCTTCTTACTATACGTAATTTTTACAATTCTAAATAGGGTTTTGGTACCAAGATGATGTTCTTCTAACTCCATTTAAGAAATGTAACCTTTACAGAATTCCGTATAGTGAGTATATCCAAAGATATTAAAAACTAACTTGAATTTGAAAAGTTTCGCATAATTACTCATACCTATGCATTATTTTTAATTTGGTAAATTTGAGTAATTAGTTGAATGTATATAAATAATAACAACAAACTATATAATATAAATTATATTTTGAACGAGTTTCAGATGAATGACGAATAATTGATAAGCACTTTGAAATGTTCGAAAAAAAAATACAAATAATTCGATTGACAAACTTTTCTTCGAGTAGATCGGAAGGAGTTTGCGAATCAGCATCATCGCAAATTTTATCAGTATGAAGATCTTGCGAAGGTGAGATTATCACCCGAGCACTAAATATTGGAAAACAATGGCACCGCACTATGTCACTGCGGGTGAGTTATCTGCTTTTTTGTTTGTATTTCTTCGATCCCCCCCTCCCCCTTGGTTGTGTGAACTTCCGGACTAGTTTTTTATGTGCAACCTATAAATTCAAACTTTATGTGCCTATATAAAGTCCTTAAAAA
>JAPYZO010009327.1:0-10100 GCA_030522905.1 Torymus flavipes | reverse complement strand
GAACTCAGAACCGGGTTTACCGGGTTGGTAATTAATTATTGCTAATCTTTAGTAATGCTAACTCGCGCTTGAATCGTATAGTCAATACAACCTTAAGGTGATGCGCGATCAACCCTTTACTAACGATGGCAGTGAACGGTTTTTCTCATTCAATTTTCAATTTGAAGAAAAAATCTTTTTGATACGTTTTTTACTGAAACGTCTTTTACTGAATCTACAAAGTGTCAAAGAGTTTTTTTCTGAAAATTTAAAATTGAAAGAGAAAAACGGGCCCCTGACCTCAAAAAATAAATCAAATCAGCTTGTACATGGAACTTTTTATTAATACAATTAGGACGTATAGAACTATTTAGTGCCAACACACAATCATTATTTGGCATATGTTCATCTATGCAGGTTCTTTAAAAAAGTATTTCTCGTAAATAAACAAGAAATAAAAAGTACTCTCATTTTAACTAGGGAAGTAGCGACAGTACCACCTTAACGACTCACGATTTTTTTTCAAATCATAGAACATTCGCCAATCAGGTATTACGGATTATTAGAATCATCTAATCACAATCGTTTTATTTTGGCTTCACTATCTGGTCATCATTTTCTTAAGAGAGGACATATAGGACTAATTTTGTGACGGGATTTACAGTTTATAAAGAAGGAACCCAAACCATCTGAGCTTTGAAGTTTTAAGACACTTGTAAATAAACAGTGGTGTTCCCATGTCTGCCAGTCGGTTTTACAGAGATTTTCACAAGAATTATTTTATCCGGCTAATAATATGATAGGGAACAAACAGTACATTACGTGACTAGTATGCGAAGGAGATTATCTCGATGAGGGTTACTCTTACACGAGTGGTAATAATCTGATCACACGTGTTACGTACAATATTTTTTTATATAGCGTACGTTAAGAGGTACGTGCTGAATGGGAATTTTTTATGATCATCGTAGGTTGAATGCGCTAACGAATGTAACTTATGAAATTTATTTATTATTCCTATGCTGAGATTGTGTATAACAAAGTCATAAAGTGGATCTTTGTGTACAGTGTATAATTGCATTTACAATGAGAGTATGCATAATGAAGCGATTATTGATGACTATAAAAAAAACTCATTGGAATAAGAAGATCATGTCCACGAACCATCGTAAAGAAGTAAATTACCGATGTTCTCAAACCATTAGCACAAAATGGATTAGTTGATTTAAAAATAAAACTTAAATTGTAATTAATATAGTTTAGTAAGACTATGTAAGGATAGTGATAATGTATATGACAATTTTAATTAAATAACCGGAAAATATTTTTTAATCAATATAACTCATTGTATTCGTAACATTAGCATTGTGAAATTTCAAAAAAGGACTAAAATTATAATTCATAATAGTTTGACTTGAATGTGTATAAATGTTACTGGAAAAATATAAATAAAATGAAATATAAGAGTAATTGCTCGAAACTGATTCTCTTGGTCTGTATAATCTTCTTACCATTACGATTTTTTCACACAATACAAAAAGGTATTTTAAAGTCTCAATTTAATAACACTGTAATTTAATAGTAAGTTTCATCAAATTTATGTTTCAGTCATTTATTTTCAACTATGAAGAAATATAGGGAATATTGGAAAAAATAAAGATTATTTTTTACCTATATAATAAACTTTTTATAAATGTATCATGTAGATTTTTGGTTTGAATCACTTGTAAAAATAAAACTGTAAATTACATTCAATATTTGATATTGGATGTAATTATAATACAAAAGTTAGCATAAACTGTAAAACTTTGTAATTACTATAATTGATTTGTATGTATATTTAATTTTATAGAATAAACCACATTAGAAATAACCTCGAAAATAATTCAGAAAATTATGCCTACGCTATGAATCCTTCGAGCCGCATTTTTTCATCTAAATTTAAGCTAGACCTCTACCTTTTCTGTGTTCTATTTACTTTTTCTCATTCTTGTTTTGTTAGGTACTTTAAAAATGAATGTTACGAATAAAAATCTTTTGTACAAAAAGCATTTTTTTCTGACAAAAAAAAAGAAGAAAAAAAAATTAAGAAATATGCATCCAACTAAACGTAAATATGCAAATCTGCATGATTCAGAAAGCAAATAAAAAGAATGTCCCGATTTAATCAACGCTCAACCCCTTCGAAAGGGCCGTTCTCCTGAGCACCAAACTGACTATGCACCTTTTTTTCGCATTCCAGATTTCCTGTTCGCCGACTGCTACGAACCACTGCCGGAGAAACTGGACCTGCTCATCGTGAAATCGGAGTCTCTAGCCGAGCCATCTAGCGAGACCGACGATGCCAGCAAGAGCGGCATCGAGCCCGGCGAGATCAGGCCTACTGGGAACCCTCAGAACCCCGAGTACGTCTGCCACCAGTGCGGCAAGTCGTACATGCGACCCAACACCCTCAAGCGCCACATGAAGTACGAGTGCGGCAAGCCGGCGAGCTTCTGCTGCATCTATTGCAACTATCGCTGCAAGCGTAAGGATAATCTGCGCTATCATATCAACAACTGTCAGAAGAGGCGCGAGATCTACTTCCATAAGTTCCGCGAGAGGAGAAACTCGAGGCGATCGTAGGATCGAGCGGACAGGACCGTTTGTGAAGTTGATTCCTCGAAATAATTGTGTGGCTGTCGTAAGTCTTAAGTTAGAATTAGGTTTTTATTTGCCATAGCGAGATGTGTTTTAATTGATTGCCATTAACTTCGGGGCAAAGTATATGAATGTAGAAGCAACTAGAACGTCGCATCAAGATTTTTACATTTATTTTATTTTTATTGTTTTCGTGAGATTAATTACATAGAACAATCCTACGTAGAGGCAGCTGCTTATAGGCTGGAATTATTTTAACAATTTTTTTTTAATTTATAGCTGTGATTCTCTCGGCTGGGGAAATCTTTTACATGAATGCAAATATTTCTTCATGCGATATTCGCAGTACCAGTTTCTGGAAAAAATTAAACACTTCTTTTTTATGTTAGAAATATCCAGATATCGAATTATATTTGTAGTATTTAGAATTATAAAATTAGAAATATTTTAGCCACACTTCGAGGAATACCATTCGTATAGCGTGAGTATTATTATTTTAGGCTCTAAAAGTGTAGGTTCACTATAAAGTGTAAAGTGAAGCCAAAAGTAATCTCATTTACAGCGACCCTAGCAACGAATTCATCATCCTATTTTAATTAATTATAGTTTTTAAGATTTTACTAACAGTTTGCTGGTTTGATGTCTGAATTAGATTAAAGATCTTAGGATAAATTGATTATGCAACCCGAGTACCAAGAGTATGTTGAATATTTTAAAGACAAAACTTATTGTGATACGAAAAGTGTCATACTTATTTTCTTCTTCAAAATTGTCATATTAATTTTGTACATTAATTATTAGCCTAGCACCTGGCTGGGAGAGTGTCAAACTTTCGAATCACGAGCAATAAATTGCAGATCTAATTGAATATTTACAGCAAGAAGACATTTTAAATCCGCTCCGATTTCGACAGACAAAATTTTCATAAATATCAACCACGACTCAACCTTATAGACAGTGTTCTAATCTTCTAATGATGCAGTTGTTTATAACTTATCCAGCAAAGATCTTGTTAATGAAATTAACGACGTAGGTTAGTTATGCATACAAACCAACAAGAAAATACATAAAAGCTAAAACCACATACGCATAAAAAATACGAGTCAACACTCAATATAACACAAACTTTTCAAATCTATAGCAAAAGATTAACAGAAACATTACTTAACCTCTTTCCATATGATTTATTTGTGACATAAATAATTAAATTATACATTCTTATTAAATAAAAAACCAACTGGTTTTTACGGTATTTCACCTGAGGAATTTACTGTCACAATAAATACTTAATTATTGTTTTCCAAATGAAAAAAAAGAATATTGACTTCCCAAATTTATGATAATTTAAAATTGAATAATGAAGGTAGTTAATCGCTATGATTCGCAGCTTCGATTTTGGCCTAATTTTGTATCCGTTTTTTATACTTAATTTTAAACTATCATAACTTATTGCAAGAAGTTAAATTTTTTTTTCATTCTGATAACAGAGAATAAAATGTTAGTTTATTATTCAAGATTTTTTTTAGATTATATGATTACATTTAAAAACTAGTTTTTCTCAATATTTTCTAAAAAAAAAAGAAAAAACTATTAATGTGTAAAACTCAATTTTGTCAAACATTTAGGATATACTATGACGACTTTTTCGTATTTTAACATTTAAAACAACTCTCAAAGTTTGAGCTGAAGCCGTGATCTGGACGCCTGACACTCTTCTATAGAGAGTGTTGCGAACTTTTTAATAAGCAACATAAATGGTTAGCAGCGCTTTTGCTGTACTTAGCATCAATTGCCAATTATACATATATAAATGTAGCAGACTTAGACAATATTACTTTCATCTGAAATTTTATTAATTTTATAAGAATATTTTGAAGAAATGCTTCTTGTATTAATTTGAAACAACGAATTATAGTTATATAACTTTGATTATATAATCAAAACGGCCGAAACGTATTAATTCTTATAATAGCTTTTATTTTGTGTACATTAATGTTTTTCCACTATTAAAATGGAATTGTTTAGATAAAGTTAATTATTGTTCTTACTTTAAGTTGAAAAATAATTGATTGAAGCTTTTGTAAGTGTAATGCTGTAGCTGGGCCTATAGACATATCAAAATGTCAGACATGTTTGTAATTTATAAATAAATGATACAATAAAGTGGATAAAATTTTCTTGAATAAGAATTTTTTCATTAACCCTAAAACTTCCGCTTTTCAATCCACCCCTATAATATTCCCCACTTCGATTCTGAAGACTTGACGAAGATAAATTTTAATACACAATTAAAACATCTTATCGTTAAATATATCTCTTCTCCAAAAACGACAACACAATGTACAAAACCTTCCACAAAATACATTCTCTACCTACCTCTCCATACTAACACACTTTCGCTTTTTTCATTTTTCAGCGCACCAGGTATACTACAACTACATGGCTCCGGCTGCAGTGCCCGAGGTAGTACCACCAGGCCAACCAATGGATCCGTACATGAACCACTTCACCTGCGATCGCTGCGGCAAAGGCTACAAGTACCTGAACAACCTAAACCGCCACCGAAACTACGAGTGCGGCCAACTACCACGTTTCTGCTGCTGCTATTGTAACTATCGAACCAAGCAAAAGGCCAACTTGAAGATGCACATTAGTCTGAAGCACAAAAACCAAAAGTTTCGCTTTCGCGTTGATCCCACGTTGTAATTTAGGATAAGGATTTTTTTTAAAGAAACTGTGAGAAATGAAGCTGAGGTTACGAGTGCGCTATACCGTTTGTACAAAGATTAATTAGCAACCTAATTTAGAGAGAAGACAAATTTCCAAAAGGATAATGCAGTGATATATCTCGTTATTAGAAATTACTTAGAAGTGTGGAAATCATGAGAGCTTATAAAGAAAACGAGAGAGAAAACTTTCTTTCCATAAATTTTATTTTTTTATTTCAGAAAAGATGTATGTATTTATTTTAAAGATACTTTGATTGCTTCCACAACGAAATGAGTGTGCAACATTTATTGAAGCATTTCAAGCATGCTACATAATATCAGTGGAAAAATATACAATTTATATACATTTCAGTTGTAAGTGTAATCATCTATCAATAGTTCACATCGATTAAATAATGCAGTAATGCAGACATTTCAAACTTGAAATACATTGCAGTTGTAAGTGTAATCATCTATCAATAGTTCAATTCGATTAAATAATGCAGTAATACAGAAATTTCAAACTTCAAATACATTGCAGTTGTAAGTGTAATCATCTATCAATAATTCACGTCGATAAAATAATGCAGTATTGCGCAAATTTCAAACTTGTCATAATTATCACTATGATCAGATTATGTATGAACAAACTAAGACTTTTTAATAAAAATATTTTTATTTATCTTTAACTTATGTATTTTAACAATAATATAACAAAACTACCCAATTCATTTTGAGTAATTATTTTTGGTGTGCTTTTTTATTTATTATTTTTTTTTTCTTTTACTATACAACAGTATTAAGAAATGTTCAAGTTTTTGTTTTCAACCTTTTCTAAAGTTTAGGAAATTTCCTCGTTTAAAATTATATGGATTACCGAAAATCACACTTCTCGTATATTAAAAGACTTTGTTCTCAGAGAAACGCCGAACCATCAAGGACCATAGCAAGGAAACTTCAGAAAAAAACAGGACACACGATATGCAAGTACTTTTTCTATACCTCGCATCATAAATCTTTATTCCACTCACCTCACTAACTCGTGACTAATAGCAATGCCAATTCACTAACCCGAGCCTCCACCATTTTGTCAATTGTCTCCCTCCCACTAACGTGTATCAACATTTTTTTTGTTTCAGAGATGCTGTGGCCGTGTTCTGTCGTCACATGCACGAAGTCGCCGAAGGAGCGGCCGAACATGTGTCCGCAGTGTGGCAAGACCTACGTGCACGACTTCACGCTAAGGCGGCACATCAGGTTCGAGTGTGGCAAGCCGCCGCGCTTTTGCTGTCAATACTGTCCCCATCGAAGCAAGTACAAGGCTAACGTGCAGCAACACATCATGCAGCTGCACAAGGGTCTACCTATCCAGATACGCGTCGATCCCGAGTGATTGGATCACTTGCCACACTTGTAGCTGAGACTGATTTATGTCGGGCTTGTGTTTGTTTACCGTAAAGTGATTCACTGGGGATTTTTTTAGGTTGACGTTGTGTTATACGTTTGGTGTCAGAGAAGTGATTTTTCGTTAAACAATGATCTTTTATAAGTACAAATACATAAGCGCCCAAATATATGTTTTTTTGTGTTTTTTTTTAATTTTGCAACTTCGGTGATGATAACTGTTCGTGAGTTGTGTTGTAAATATATATAAATATTGTAATTATGTTGTAGCAATAACACTCTAATACTAAATTGGAGAATAATTTTTTATACATGCAATAACTATTTATGACTATACATTTACATGTACAAACCTAAAATAAAATCGTGCTCTCAATTTTTTTTATTTTGATTGTTTCCTTTTGGGATCCCATCAGTCGTGTGGTTAATTTATTCAAAGAACTATTTATTTCCATAAAATTATATTATCGATCAACTGAAAATCCTTGCAGTGATATTGAAAAAAAAACAGTCAATGCAACCTAATGAACTCATCTCCAGTGATGACCTTCTTCTTGTTACAGATGTGGATCCGCTGGCTTTACCAACGACCCGTCGCTTCAAACAGCCTGGTCTGAGAACAAGGCCGAAAAAGAAGAGGAAAGCATTTGACGGAAAATCGAACAGCAACAGCAACGTATGCCCGCGCTGCGGCAACCGCTACAATTATCGGAAAAATCTCACTAGACATATGAGGAACGAATGCCAAATTGAGCCGCGCTACAGCTGTTCGCTCTGTTCGTATCGCGCGCACTACAGGTTCGCCGTGCGCGAGAGAGAGAGAGAGTGAGAGAGAGTGAGAGAAAGAGAGGGGAGAACGCGAGAGTGAGAGGAAGTGACAATGAGTGAGCATGAATATTTGCTTATAATTAATGATTAGTGCCAATGAGAACATTGCTAGTAGGGTAGCATTTGAGAAGTTATTCATACGCAAATTACAGTGAGAAGAAATTTTGAATGACTCAATTGAATCAGTATTTGAATACGGACAATTAAATAATTTTATTAAAACAAAAATATTAAATTGAATCGATTGTACAGTTCTTTTTATATCAACAAAATATCCATTCGATTCTATCTAATATTTTTGTTTCAATAAAATTATTTAATTGTTCGTATTCAAATACCGGCTTAATTGAGACAGTAAAAGTTCACCAGTGTGAATATAGGGCACGCAAGCATCTGAAGTCGGACACGCGAAGTTTCAAAAAATAGTACATGCAACTTGCATACTATTTCGGTAACATAATATACTATTCTCAGTGTCCATACTACAAACATAATCTTAATATGCATATATAAGAGAACTATTGAAAGTATAACGAGATTACATTGAATGTATAACGAATTATTCAAATGCATACGGTTTTCATTTATTATGAAAAAAAGCAATACAAAAATTAGCTTTAAGTACGATATCTTCCATACTCTTGACTTCATGTGATATAACACTTCCAGATACACGTCATTTGCACTTATACTTTGTAAATTTAAAATTCTACGCAAAGTATATGTACATGAAGATAATAAATCGAATAAATTATTAATAACGACAGTCATAATTTTTAATCCTAATGTTGACTCTGAAACTCCTTTATCTAGTAAGATCCATCTACCCACCATCTAGTCATATTTTCTCACTCGACACGATTTATATTCACTTAGCATAAAACGTGTAACAAACGCTTCTCGTTATCCAACTAATCGAATCTATTTTCACCAGGCTACACGGACTGGAACGCGTACCCGATCGGCGAGCCCTGGCCTACCGCTACGTCCGATCCGGACAAGTTCCTAACCCCAACGGAGAAGAAATTATCGCAGAGCAGTAACGGTACCTGTACCTGTTCTAAATGCGGCAGATCTTACTCAACATTGGGCAATCTGAGCCGTCACGAAAAGTACGAATGCGGCAAAGCGCCTGGCTTCTCCTGCTCCGAGTGCCCCTACCAGAGCTACTACAGGTTTAACATGCAACGCCATCTACTGGTCTGCCGGCAGAAACGAGCTACATTTCGAACGGGAAATTAAATGTAATCACGTACTGTGAGCAGACTCTGTTAGAGTTAATATTATTGAAATTATTGGAGCTTTCGCTTATTTTTCTTTTTTTTTTTATATTACAAATTGTTGCAATATATTTACTGCGTGCAAAATATTCTCCAAATATATGGCTATGCGCGTAACGCTTGCGGCGCATGCGCACTCGAAACTGCAGGTAACGCAAACTAGACGACGCGTCTCTGGGGGTAGACGACGCCATCTCCACTATTGGAAATCAAAATGGCTGATCAGTATTGACGCCGAGCAGACTATGGCCTGTCGCTACCGTTGCGCTCTTTACAAAAGTCAACCAAACTAGTGGTTCTGCTATGTATTTTAAAAAAAAAAAACGATTTGTGAGTGTGTTTCTTGACTATCTGAGTGCATAAACAAGCAAAAATCGCGCGTGGCGTTTCTGTTATTGTATGGATTGTATTCTTCTCTCGTGTATTTTACAATTTCTGAGTATGTGTGTAGCATGAATATCCGTCCAATTAATCTTAGTTGGAGGTAAGTTGGGGTAAATGCAAAAGGCGGCAATACCAATCGCAAAATGAGGTACGTGCAAATTTAACATATAATTAGTATTAATTTTTATATTTTACGTGTGTAAAGTTCCTCTAGTGTATGATGCTTATAATCGCATGATAAATAAGGTGTATTAAAATTACATCACGTACATTTTTGCAAAGTACAGAGTATTTAAAAGAACCGTGTGTTAACGGGTTAAAATAAATCACTTCATATACTGCGAGATTTAGTTTGATTGTTTTATATTTAGATGTCTAAGTTATGCGTATACTCGGAAAAATATATTCTCTTTCAAACGTACATTTCGATTTTCTATGTAAATGACAAACGGTCTTTTCTCACTTTTTCTCATAAATAAAATGCCGGGCTTACGCCGTACGCCCTAAGAGGTTAGGTATATGCACGTGGATCCGAAATACATGCAGGCTTCTGAGCCAATTGGTGGCGGCTCTACCGGGCTCGTTCTTTTCACGAATGGCGGCAATAAAAGAAGGAGTCTGATAGAGTTCGTTGTTGATTGGCTTACAGACCTTCGTTCTCTACGCCAGTTCTATTTCTTTTATTGGTGCATGCTCTTTTTATCGTAAAAGGGTTCATATGCGTTCGTTGCATGCGCTATTCACGCAGTATGAAGGTGCAAGGTTTCGAAAAGAACATGTTTTTCCGTGTATGATAATTATAATTTTCTACCAGAGTTATTTGTAATAATGCGTGGATTGTACATAAAAAAGTCATTCATTAGAACGATAAAATACT
>JAPYZO010009322.1:0-13468 GCA_030522905.1 Torymus flavipes | reverse complement strand
TGAACACGGGTTATCGTTTGCCAAATTTTTTTGCCGACAAAAACAATTTTTCTTATGGAAATTTGACATGGTAAAAATGGACGAAAAGTAGTCATTGATTATTAACCAATAGTAAACTATTGAAGAGGCCAAACCAAATTCCACAAAAAACCGATTAAAGTAGAAGAAAAAAGCTTTAAGTTGAGATGAGAATCGTTGAAATCGGTCGATTCTGTGCAAAGCTACGTGAATTGGAAAATGGTGAAAAATGACAAAAATTTGAAGAATTAAATATGTGTTTGAAAAAAATCGCTCATTTTTGTCATTATTCGCTATTTTCAAATTCACCTAGCTTTACACAGAAATAGTTTGTTATTGGTTAATCATCAATGACTGCTTTTCGTCCATTTTTATCATGTCAAATTTCCATAAGAAAAATTGTTTTTATCGGCAAAAAAGCTTGGCAAACGATAACGATTGTCTGGTAGGTGTGCGCTAAAAAAAATTTTTCCGTTTTTGTACCCCAGTTGTTTGGTGTAGTCCGCGGATTTGCACATATAGCCTGCTCGTCTTCAATTTGCGTTTTTGCATACTGACGTTATTTTTCATTTTTTCTTTCTTTTTTCGAAGTAACCTTTGATGGATACCGGAATTTAATTAAATTACTCTTTGCTTTTATCATATAAGCTTAAATACGTTGAAAATTAGCGATTTTTCATACAGAACTTTTCGATACTAGTGCGATAAAAACGACTCTGGCACGAGTGCGAGTTTTTCGTCCGAATAATTTTTATCATGAGTATTTATCGAACATTATTTTATAGCACTGACTGCATAAATCCGCCATGTCACGCCCATCCGTGCCATTAGCAGTCCATATTCTTAAACCATACAGTATCCCCGAGCGACAGCGAGGGTGCTATAAAGAAAATTAGACGCGATACCATGATAAATGTTTGGGGCTTAGAGCACTTTTACTGATTTTCAATCTCTTTTCGTTATTTTACGGCATTTAGTAATGATTAAAATAATTGCTACTCTCTAAAGTTGAATTAGTGAAAAATCCACTATATATTAGTTAAAATTGCTCCACCGTAGAATTAGTGGATTTTTACTAATAAAATTGTGAATATCCACCAATTTGTAGTGAATATTTACAATTTTATTAGTGAAAATCCACTAATTCTACGGTGGAGCAATTTCAACTAATATATAGTGGATTTTTCACTAATTCAACTTTGGAGAGTATATATTTCATTTTTATTCTACCAATAAGATCACAAATTTTAAACAGGAACCCCAGTTTGAATAATAGTTTGACTTAATTTCTGACACGATATTTCGTACACTTAAATAAGTAAAACAACGATAATCCGATAGAATACATTTAATGTAAGAATGAGCTATAAAGAACCAAAAGTAAATCAAACCTCGCGAATGAATTAGAGAACGAGTCCTGGCTCTGGTAGCAAGAGCGACACATCGCACTCAAACCCCGCGCGCTACACGCCCTGTTCCGCCTCAACAACCACAACTTATACATGATCCACGCGTTGAGGCGCAGTGCTCTCATATGGAGCTACTGGCATGTTCCTGGCCAAACCAACTGCCGAGCAGACTTACCAGGAACTGCCAGCCCGCAACCACACCAACTACGTGGCCACGACATTCGCTAAGTGGTGCAGTCACTTCGAGCACCAGACCGACAAGCCCGGTCGGGGCGGTGGAATGCAATTGTCGCGGATGATGACTCAGACTCAGGCAGGCCACTCGCTCTCGTTGACGGGCTTCGATCTGGATTCTTTGACGATGAATGGCCGCATGCATTGACGATTGAATGAAGTTTGACGGTGACGTGTGTTGCTTTAATTAATGAGGTGGTCAAAGAGTCTTGGTCTGGTACATTGCCCTCTCTTTTAAAATTATTTACTTGAATGAATCCTTCAAAATTTTATAGCAATATGAAGGAGCTGCATAAAATCATCATTTTCTTTTATTATTTATTTTAATTATCATGTTTTGATAATGCCTTTTACAAGGAAAAATTAAGTAAAAAAATTTTGATGAATATAACGCAAAATTACGATTTAAAACTGGAAACTCGTAAATTTCAAACGTAAAATATTTACTACAAACGATAAAAATACTGGTTATTTTGACGAATGTTGACTTTTAATTTCAAACCAATTTTCAGACTTGGATAACGCTGTGAACGCAGTAAATATCTTGAAAAAGTTATTATATATAGAAAACTAGTCTCATCAATTAGTGTGAACCTTCAAACGTCGAAACAGTCTTATGTAAATAACAACAACAGAGTTACGTAAATTAAAAGTAGAATTTAATTTCCATGAGTGTTAACAAAAAAAGAGAACATGTAGTAGCATTCAAGCGTTTAACGACAATCGCAAAATGTGGACAATGATAATAATCGAATTCTACGCTCTAATAGTTATTTCTCTCTCTTTCTCTCTCTCTCTCTCTCACACACACTCACACGTCTTTCTCTTTCTCTCGCAGGCTCAAAGGTGCTGGAGGAGCGCTTTTTGCCATAGCTTCACGTGCGAGTTTGAGGAGGCAACCAACTTCCAGTGGGCTCACGCCAGATGGTCGGCTACGCGAAGAGCTGGGCTAGGATCTGCGCCAAGCCCTCGTCCCAATCTACAACGCTTTCTACGACCGCTACGGGACGCCACCGTTCTCCAAGAATCCAGCCAAGTACAGTCCAGAACAGGCGGCTGCCATTGATTGATCGTATATTAGATCCTATTAATGAATCCGCCTTTCGTTAAAGGGGTCGAGATGCTTTTTCGTCTTACGAATAAAATTTGTTCTAACGATTGAGAAATGTCACTCGTCGTGACGTTACGTTGCTAAAATGTATACGACATCGTGAAGCCACGGTGGAATTTTCGACGTTTCCGAAGTGTTAAAGTTCTTCGAAATTGGAATTACAATGATTAAAATTAGCGGGTAAGGCTCGTAACAAATTTTTTTATCACCTACTTATTTATTATTGTTTGTTTTATTATATTTTTTTTTATGCGAATACATGCACAAACGTTGTAAAATAACATTGATATTTATATGTAAATGATTAATTTCTTAATAAAAGAAAAAGAGAGAATGCAGCAATGTGTAATTAATAGAAAAAGTTCTTGACGTGGTAATTTTGTAAGTTTTTTTTTTCATCCCTAAAAAGAGTGTGTTTTTTTTGGACATGCAAAAGATGACTCAAGATCACTCGTTTAGTAAACACCCATTTAATAAAGCAAATTTAGTTACAATATCTATGATTTTTCTTGTTCTAGTCGGACTGAAACAAGTATTGTTTCACCGCACGTCTAAAAACGTGTACCATTGACAAATTACACGTAAGAGACCTGTGTAAACTACACATTACATCAAACATTCCAGTTCAGTCTCGTTTTCATATATACCTTTTAATATATATATAAAAAAACAAGTAACGTTTCGATTTAGATTCAATTAGTAGTAGCGTAATAAGGTATAGCCGATAGCAAGTAGGATCAAGTTTGAACTCCAGCAATTATTTACAATTAATCAGTTTTCTTTTTATCGTTTCTAGTTGTTCCTCTTTATACCTCATACCATTTGATTCTCACAAGCGCACGCACTCGCATTCACACGACCTCACAAAAATTTTTTTCCTGTTTTAAAATTTTTTTGTCACTAACAAACTTACACGCATTCGCTCCAGCTGTGCCACTTCAAAAAAAAAATCCCTGCTCTTTCATACTTGTTTCTCCATTGTTTTTAGTCGTCTTCGCGCTTCGCGAATGTATGTGTGTGTGGCGCATTGTGCGTATGAATCACAGACGTTATATCAAAGCAGTGATTAAGAGATATGACGAGAGCAGAGCGGAGCAAATGTCACATATATACTCATGCTTCTTTTTTCACTCTCTCTTTCGATTCGCGCGCCTTATGCCTAGCCTAGAAATTACACAGTCAACTTACATAGTCGTCTATTTTAGAGCGTGAATGTATAATATATATATAATTTTTTTTTACCGTTCATAGATATTCATTAATAATAATTATTAATATACTCTAGTATACTGTACACAATCGCTTTATATCTTGGCGCTCTTTTCTTTTTCACAACTTCTTTCTACAATCGATCATTCTTCTCTCTTAGCCGAGAGCGAACATTCAATAGTAACGGAGTCGAGGAGCGTAATTTTTTTTAACCCATTACCCTTTTGCACGTCCACTGGAAATACTGATGCTATCAGCGTGGAAGTCTTCTTTCCTCCCCTTTTATTTCATTTGCTTTTTTTTTGTTTCTGTTAGTTCGCTCTTGTTTGAGTGATTTTTTTTGCGATTTATGCCTTTTCGTGTTCAATAAAAGTTACGAGAACAGCTGTTATTTTTGTGCGGTTTGACGTTCATTCACTAGCGTCAGTACTTTCAAGGGATTCAAGAAGGATGGCGCCGTCAAGCGTCTTCCAGCGAAATTACGCGGCGGTGTAACAATTTAATATTATAGGAGGCAACATTTACGCTTCGGCTTCACCTGTAGGACGGGGCAAAGAACAGCGCGAATTGCTTCATCAAACACTGTTTTGAGTCCCTTTTGCGTTAAGGCAGAACACTCCAGATACTTCACTGCTCCGATTTCCTTTGCCATTGTGAGACCCTGCAACCCAAGCAGAATTCAATTGATTTTTTATTATGTAAACTTGGTTATTTAAACAAGAGTCTATGAAACAGTGATTATGTAACTATGATAAAAAGATCATTTCAATCATATGCAAACTTCGTTTCCAAGAAGCTTGATAAATTAAGGATATCAAATTTGAAAAAGTAGAATATAGACATATATGTGATAGATAACAAAAATCATTATTTACTTTTTTTTTTATCAAAATTTATTTGTAAAGATTAGTAATAAATATCAAACAATATTCATAAATATAATATTTTTTAGTTAGTTTTACTGAAAATTACAATATTGTAATGTAATCAAAAGTTGAGGAAGTAAAAATTGATTCAATCTAAATAAATTATGATCAATCTGTATGTTGGTGAATAATTCAATATATATGATCTCTTTACTATAAATACAACTTCTTTTTAAATGCTAATATATGCCTGCTGTACAATGCTTATGCTTAGATTCAAAATATTTTGAAGAGACTTTAGCATATATTATAAATGTTTGTATAATAAGAAGTCATCCCAGAATGTAATCATCATAACATGTTATTTTCAAAAATACCTTGAACTCTTATAAAAACAATATATTTTCAATGTTTACATTCAAGTAAATTTGCAACATAGACTATGTAATATTTATACTGCCAATTTCATTAAACAATATAAATGAAGAAATAACAAAATAAAAAATATGGTACCTGAGGATAAGTAATAGGCGCAAGTTTCTTATCCTTTAATCGCTCAATAGTTTCCTTGTCCTCACGTAAATCAAGTTTTGTTCCCACTAAGATGATGGGAGTTGAGGGACAGTGATGACGCACTTCTGGATACCACTTAGCCCTTACATTCTCAAAACTTGCTGGATTTACCAGCGAGAAACAAATGAGAAATACATCAGTCTGTGGATAAGAGAGTGGTCTCAGCCTGTCGTAATCTTCTTGACCAGCTGTATCCCAAAGGCCCAAGTTGATAGGCTTTCCATCAACCATAACATTGGCAGAGTAATTGTCAAAAACTGTTGGTATATATTCTCCAGGGAATGCATTGGTGGTGTAACTGATCAGTAAACAAGTTTTACCAACGGCTCTGTAAAAAAAGTTTTTTTATTAATTATCTGGCAACTCATTTTTAAATAGTAATTTTATTGAGTTAAGATTCTTAATTCCATATTGTTGGTAATATTAATTTACTACATCTATTTTCTTTTTGTTTATACACAAGAGAGTTAATAATTATAATGTAAAATAACATCATAATATTCAAAGCTCCAAGTGAAACAAGCAAGTTCATTCTGGAATACTTGTTACATAAAATATATTAATTATATTCCAATTCTGCTTTTACAACTTAAACATGTCAGCATTAATAAATTTCAATCTTTATTACAAATGAATGCTCATATTCCCAGTACTATGATTCTACAGAGTTCATTCTATTACATGTCCAGCCCCAATGATTCAGTCTACATAAGTACAATGGACAGTTATGCCACCAGTAACCCTAGGCTCTAGCACCTTGCTAATCAATTTACAATAATTCTTTATCCTACAATAAACCTGTGGTAACTAAAAAGAGCCGCAGCCTTTCAGGTCACTCGAAGACAACGCAACACAGAGACCCAAGAGGACAGTGCTCCAAAAAGGGTCTTCCGCTTATCGAGCATAAAAACAGCACTCGAGCAAACAACTCTTCCTCTCTCTCACTCTCTGCTGCACACATGTAGCACAGCCTTTGCAAGAAAGCAATAAAAAAAGACTATGAGAGGGAAAAAGAGGGAGAGAGAAAGAGAGAGCGAAGGCTCGAACCGTGTCACACGGCTCATTGCAAAAAAGTGTCAGAAGTCCCGCGTTCACCACCACCACGCCCATGAGTAGTGGCACACAGCGCGCGCGGCCAGCAGTTCGCGCTCTCTCTCTCTCTCTCTCTTTCTATCTGTGTGCGTAGGTATACGTGAAACGCGAAGGAGTTGTAGGTGTACACATGCAGTGGTGATGGCGAGGAAGAGAGCATCGTCATCGGGGAAAATGAGGCCACGCGCGCGACCATCGGGTACCGGGACCTTATCAATAAAGCCGGAGCTCGAGCGAGTGAGAGAAAGGGTCGAGCACAGTCGACTCCCTTCGGTACACAAAATCGACGAAGCCACGCTCGCTCCTCTCTCTATCTCTCTCGCGCTGCCGCGCGCGCGCCTCTGTCCCTCTCTCTTATTCTCATGGACTCGTCGTCGCAGACAAGCAGCGTGCGACGGTCGCCTCCTGGACTCCGCTATAAGAAATCTTCGGCACTCACCCGTCGCCCACGACGACGCACTTGATAGCCTGCATGTTTCTTCTGCAGCTCTCTCTCTCGCTCTTGGTCTCAGCACGCACAGCACACTCTGCTCCGCACTCGCTGCTGCTGCTGCTGCTGCTGCTGCCTGACGTCCAGCCGTCGAGTACTACTCTCTTGCGCCTCTCTCACTCTCTCTCACATATACACGAGCGCGGGCGCGCGTGAGAACTTTACACGACGACGATAGAGAGACAGACACTGAATACCGCGCAGTGCTGCACAACGATAGACAGCGCAAGCGAGCGTCCCCTGCACACACTCTTCCACTGTACACACGCACACGCTGCTGCTGCTGCTCGCTGACGTCGTCGACGTAGTCGGGCCACGGACGGAACTGGAGCCTCCGAGCTGGGAGCGTGACAAAGCTCTCGAGAGCCAGCGAACGCGCTCGCGGGCGGGAGAGGGAAGTGACGATGAGTCGTACAACTCGTACAGAGTAAAAGAGAGAGAGAGAAGAGGAACGCCGCGCGCAGCGCTACATATATACACACACTTCACAGAGGCGAGCGCGCTCGGTGGGAGGTATTATGGCTGATTACGCGCCGCTGGAACATATATATACACACTATACAGTGCCAGCGCGCCGACAAGTGCGCGAGCGAGCGGGGACACCTCCGTGGACACGACGACCCCTTCTACTTTTCTTATTCGTCTTTGCCTCTTCCTCTCTTCCACAGTCGTCGTCATCTAAGCGTATTTTTACGAGTGCGCGATGCTTGTGGTAGCGTCGCGCGTGCCGAGATTTTTTTTCCATCCAACTTGAGAGTAAGAGAGCGTATGTGGATATAGATATGTGTGTAAGTATGTGGCGTACTAGTAGGTGAATTGGAACATTGGGAGCAAGAGAGGAGGGCTACCTAGCTGCCGCCGGCTAGGCCGAGAGTATGTGTATCTGCTGTGTAAGTATGTGTATACGAGAAGAGAGAGGAGAGATGAGCAGCCCGGGGTCGGAAATTCGGTCGGACTATGCGATTTCGGAGCGGAGGCGGAGAGCTTGCTCCCGTTCAATTTGCCCGTTTGACGGTTGAGACGAAAGTTTTGCAATTTGTCGGGATGAATTTTGCCTATGCGAATCAAAGTTGCGCGGCTGCTTGCTTATTTGAATTGGAGCGTTGGAAATAAAAATAGAATGTTTTGCTCCGAATTGCTTTCAAACTGGGTTTTCTCAATTTGGAGCATCGAGGGTACTGTATAAACGGTAATTGTAAGATTTAATATCTATTGAAATAATTTTTATACCGAAATTACGCAGTGATAATTTATATTACAACAAATTTTGGAAGCATTTTTATCAGGCGGCTATCCTGATTGTTTGTTATTATAGAGGTAGATAAATGGTATTATATACCTATTATAGCTAAATGAAAGCTGGTACAGGTATAAGATTATACGAGGAAACATTCCTCTTGAATTATAGTGCTTCTTTTATCGATACTCATAAATGTAATAATAGCGTCTACGAATATCGCGTAAGCTGTGATCTTTTACTTATACACTTGATAACGAAATTCTAATGCGACATTAGGTACAATAAAAAAAACCTTTACATCAATGAAAACATCATCGTTCTAATGTGTGTAAAACGAATACCGGAGAAACGTATATTTATTACTCATTACATTTTTTTACTGAGTGGTGATTCACTACTCGAATCAAGTGATGCACTCTTCATTTATGTCATTGGCTTAGATTTGACTGTCTCGTGTCACACACCAAGTATAAGCAAATAATATTTCTTTCGAATCGAGGACGATAATGTTAGCTGTTTTTCAAAAATGTCGCCTGACCCTGAGATCAGTCGCATATACGCGTATGTTATATACGTCAGCAAATTATAGTGCGCTAGTGGAAATAATGAGAGAGTGTGTGGGAACAACACGCGCTGGAATTTTGAATTATGGGAACGGAGGAATATAGCAGACAATATTATGATGGTATCTATATACCTTTTAAAATGCAAAAAGGGCCTCATTTGTTATCCTCGCCGCCAAGGCATCACTATTCTACTCTCAAACCATAATAGTGCTTTCAATGAATGCTCCGCTTATAAATACAAAACTTCATCATTCCATATAAGTTTGGCAACCTTGCAAATATATTAACCAAGCAACGTACGCAGCACGAATGCACGATCCAACAATTTTCCATTCTGCCACCTCAAAATTGCCTCCTCGCGGCCTTATGCAACTCATGTGCACGAAATTCGTGCCGTCGCGCCGGCGTAGGTGTAAATAACATGAGCATATAAGTATATAGGTAGACTATAAAGATATGCTTCTTATACGCGAGGCGATGACGTCACGCGGGAGAATTTCTGTTATATATATATATATATATGAGGTCGCGCGCACTATACCTATATACTTATACTACTCCGAATCTCCCATATTGGAGCGCAGCGCGCGCGTCGCGCACTCTTCGTCTGCGCGCGTTTTATTGTGTACCTATACCACTGTGTCAGCGGAATCGGGATCATCGCATTTCGAAGATTGCAATTAGCAATGTTGATTAATGCGCTGATGAAGAGACAGCGACGGCGATGCAGTTGCTGTGCCACGTGACGACGATAGTGGCAGCGAAATGATCGTGAGAAACGACGGCTGATGCGACGATAGTGAGAAATTTGGCGAGAGGCTGCACGTGAAATTGACATAAGCAATGAGGTCGAACTCCTCGACGCCGAACAAGATGATCACGACGTGGCATCAACAGGTCTTCGCGCTTGACGCCAAGTATAACTCTCAGCGAGCCGTCAACAACTCTAACCTCGGTGAGAGCCTTGTATTTACCTATACGTCCTTTTTATTTGCGTTTCTTCGGAGTCATTTTCTCAGCTGTCACTCACCGTTATATACTTGGCTGATTTTGTTTACATAGGGGTGATGTACATGCGACGACGCAGTCAGCTGCTGCGGGAGCGCACGTGCAAGGACCTGGAGCTTGCGTCGCGTTACCTGAAGCTGCGCTCGGAGTTACTGCGCCGCAGGTATGGCACCTGCGCGGACACGGTGAGCCTGCCCTCGGAGAAGAGTCTCGACGTCAAGGGCAGGACGACCCCCGGCCGTACGAGCGCGAGCAAGGAGAGCTTCGCGGGTGTACATCATGTCTTCGATCAGCACACGGCCGCCGTGTCGATGCTGAAGTTCGCTAACAACGATCGCTCGAGGTTCTGTTGCGCCTCCTACGACGGCACCATATCCATCTGCGAGGCAACCTCGACGCCACCCAAGGTAGTCGCTCTGCTGCAGGGACACCAGAAGGCTGTCACTGCTATCGATTGGAGTATGAGCAATGACCTGCTGGTCTCCACTTCTTTGGATGCTACCATTAGGTTATGGAGGATACACTCTGATTCGCGCACAGATTGCCTGAGGGTGGTTTGCGATCAGTTGAGGGCAGAGACTCTGTGCTGTGCTTTTGCACCTACAAATAATAATTGCGTGCTAGCTGGTAATTCTCAAGGACTGCTGCAAATTTTAAATGTATCCACAGGGAAGTACACTCGTGGTGGGTCCATGAAGATAGGGGGGAAGGTGTGTGATTGTTCTTAAAGTACACAGTACATGTACATTAGCAAATATTAATGGAAAATGAATTGTTTTGTATTTTAGATTACATCGGTGACATGTGAAGAAAGTGGTGGTTCTATAGTGTGGGCAGGAAATGATAGAGGAATTATAGTGTCATTTCGTCTAGAGCCTGGTTTAGGAAAATTAACAAAATTACGCAGAATGGAAGGTGCAGGTGGAGTAATAACTAGTCTTTCTTGGCGTCCATGGCTGTCGAAAGACTTTCCTTGGCCAACACTTTTAGTTAGCAGTGCATGTAATGCTGTTCTTTTGTATCAAGTAGCTGATGATCAAGGCATTCTTGTATTATGGAAAAGATACCCAATAAGGCACAGGTACATGTTATACGTAATATCTTTTGAATAAGTTTTACAATTATTACAGAGTATGAAAAAATAAATAAACCATTAAAGCTTGAATCTCACAATTACTAAGTATTAATTGTAAAAAATAACTATTATTATACACTAGTATGATTAGTAATGACTTTTTCACATTTCAGGCAATACTTCATTCAATCAACATTTTGTCCACAAATGGGTACTTCATTAATAGCAACAGGTTCCGAAGATGGATCTATACATTTACTTGATACAGCAAGAGATGGGAAATCTGCCCAAGTTAACAGATTACTTGCACATTCTGCTCCTACATTAACATTATCCTTTAACTATGACGAATCACTTTTGGCATCCGGAGATCACCAAGGTCTTGTTATACTTTGGACAAACCATCAGAATCAGTCTTAGGACTTGTAATAAATTATATTTAATACATACTTATACTTTTTATATTATTATGTAAATATGAATTGTAAATTTTATTGACTATGAAAATTCTATGGAATATGTGAGATGTTTTACTGTTAAATCAACAATTTTTCTGAAGTAATATTTACTTACAGAACTTTTGTTTTTCTTTCAACTAATATAAAAATAGATATATGAAAGTCGTTTTTAAGAAATATGTAATAAATTATAAATATTTTTGTAGATAAAAGAATTTTAATAATAGTTTTTCCAATAATTATAACTAAACTTTCGATTTTTGTCCTAAAATAGTTTTATACAATATCATGTAATTAATACTTGTCTTTTTAATATAAACTAAAAATGTAAAGAGTAATTTAAAATAAGATAAAAGTTTTATGAAGTTTAAAGAAATATTAATTAGAAATGTTTAAATGTTATACAGAAGTTTAAAAATATTTTAGTTATATGATAAACAAATTTAAGTATTTGTTAAAAGTACCTAAAAAATATAGTAAATAACTATAAATACCTATTACTTATGTTTCCATTTCCGTGTTTGTTTTACACTTGATTACACTTTTTTTCTTACAAATTCTCATATTAAATTTATTCTTTGCAGTACACTAGAAATTTCAATTGTTAGTTAATAAAAAATAAGTACTTAAATATTTAATAAGAAAAGAATGATGCCCACGAATACGTAGGAAATAGAGGTCACAACTCAACTTGTCAAAATATGAAATTAAAAAAAAATAATTTTATTGATAGAGGTGAAGAAAAAGTTGAAATAAATAAGAGTAAAGTAAACTATTAACTAGAAAAATTGAAATTTTATTTGACATTCAGTAGTAAAAATTGTAAAAAAATAACTTTAAATATTTTCCTTTTTATTTATTAATAAATTCGTATATATATGTATATTATATATATACATATGATTATATTGTACGTTTATTATTTATATTTATCTGAGGGAGTCGTGGGCATGGTTCTTTAATTAAATAAATCAAATAGAGATATTTAGACTTCAAAATAGAACTATTTGTTTATGCAAATATTTAAAAAGTTGAATTTATAAAAAGGAAACAGTTTGTATACTTCAAGAGTTTAATTGAAATAGTCTCGTGTGTATGTGTGTGTGTGTGGAGAGAATCTAGTGATGTATCATTTGCTCCTTATCAAAGAAAATAAACTGGTAAAAAGTAATTTTATCAAGAATTAACTAAAATAAAACATGATGAGAACATGGTGAAAATTGTAAAATACGTCCCGTTGAGCGATGCAAATTAGTGTAACATCGAAAAAAAACATGGTAATTCCAGATTTCATGATCTACACTCTATATACATAATGTTAATCGTCTGCCCTGTAAGTCCTATGGGTATTATAAAACAAATAACTTCTACACTGACCTGGGTACTTACAAACATAAAAATAAATACTTAGATATGTAAATAAATTAAAGAATTCTATAGATGGTAATTTTCGGGATCCTCTTACCAATCCGCTAAACTACTAAAAATGAATTCATTCGTACTTATTTATTATAACAGGAGGCATATGGATCTCTCTTTCCTTGGGGATAAGTAAGAGGTCTATCAATTTAAGTCTTTTCGATTTTCTTAAAAACCATGGAAGGCGAAACAAGACGACACAATTAAAAGATTCGGTGCCAAAGTACCGATGATGATGAGATCGGGACCCGGGGTCAGCGCAATTCAAATCATGCACCTAATCGACTGAACTACTGTTTTAAAAATAGCATTGGTTTCATTTTGTATGTCATGGGTGCGATCAATTTTTTATACCAAGAGCGAAAAGGGACATAGTAGAATTTTACCTTTGTAAGTACAGCAGATTTAAGTGGAATTACCAAACCTCTTTGTAAAAATTTATTAAAATTGACGCGTAAAATAAAGAGGTACGTATCTGGGGAGAACATAAAATCAAGACGGTGTGAACCGAACTAGTGGAACTAGTATACATCATACAGAGATTTTTCATTCTTTTTATGCAATTTAAAAAAAAAAATATTCTTCCTGTTGAAAATAGCGAACTTGAAAACGTAGTGAATCAAAATCGAGGTGTGATATCTGCCCGAAATCAAACTCGAAAACGTGCTCAAAATCGAGCAGCTGGATCCCCGGAAATAAA